>BDJD01001751.1:11649-26658 GCA_002564525.1 Rosa multiflora
GGTTCCGTCAATGAACCCTTTCTTGTTCTTGATGGTGAGCGCCATGTTCATTGATTGTGCCCACGTTGTGTAGTTATCTTCCATCAACGGTTGTGAGACAAGAACTGCCCCTGGTTGATCCGAATGATGGAGAAAGAGCGGGTGATTGGAATTCTCCCATGGTTCTGCGGTCCTGGAAGTGTTCGAACCCTTGTCTTGTTTGATGATCGAGCGTTCTTCGTCACCGGCCATGGGGTAATGGTGTATTATCTTCTTAAGGTCTCAAGAGCGATGCTCTGATACCATAAAGAGATTTGGGATTATGAACATTTCTGTATATCTCAAGAACGAGGTTACAAGCCATATATGTACAACTACTGTCCTCACATCTAGGAGCTGATGTAGGAGCTATTCTAGGTAAACAAAGCAAGAATAATAACTACAGAAGATTACATGAGGATATCTACTCAATGCAAGATAATTACGTATCAGTTAGAATCATTTCCTTTAATACTATCATCATCACGATCAAGGCAAACCAGAATGTTGCTGCCCAAGGACCTGAATTCCTGGATGATCAAGTATATCGACAATGTAGTAAGGTGCAATGTTGAAGAGCTTCATCTTAAGACAAACATACATTCACAGGAACCAATATTCTACGTGGAATTTCCTGTTTCTCGTTGCGAATCATTAAGGTATCTATCTGTCGAGGGAATGTTTACAAATATCCAAACACCTCTTAGCTCCCCCTCCTTTTCTAATCTCGAATGCCTGAAGTTGAAAGTAGTTTGTATACCAGATGAGGGGATTTTCAAATGGATCTCCCATTCTTGCAAATGCATCAAGGAGTTAGTGTTGGAAGACGTATATGGTTTTGGTATTTGGAATATTACCATCGAAAGCTCATCTTTGAAATCATTTAGTTTTATTTTGAATTGGGTTTCCAGTTACAATCTTATTATCACCTGTGAGAAACTTGAAGACACATGCATCTATTTGGGGAAGCTGTGTCACACAGGTGGAGCGCTATGTTTTTCGGCACCAAATCTTAAAAATTTGAAATGGAGTGGACACGTGATGATGTTCCAAGACTTGAGCGAATTCCTGAGTTTAGAAAAAGCTGAGATTGAGCTAGACCCCCTGGTGATTGACTTTAACAATGTATTCAAGCCGCTTCATGGTATTCGAAGTGCTAAAGTCGTTCTGGATTTATCTCAAAGGACCATGAAGTGTCTGCACGAGGGAGGTTCAACGCCAGAACGACTACAACTACATAATGTTTGTTGTTTAAGAATTCGTGGTTTGAGCTTAATGGATGATGATGTCCCCGCTATGGTCTCCCTTTGAAAGGAATGCCAAACTTGGCTACTTTGCACATAGAGGCTGGCCGGACTGGAAGTAGATATAGATCATTATATTTTAGTCATATGTCAGACTGGGAGTACTGGCTGGATTTGCTTGCTTTTATACATAACCTAAAGGAGGTGACAATAAAGCTTTCCAGTGGAGGTAATGGAATCAGCTTTACACAGTTTATCATCCATCAAACTCTACAATTGCATTAAATGGTTATCTATTATTTACCTGAGCAATCTTATAAAGTCAGGAGGTACAAATGGCCAAGGACTTCGAATGCTAAAGTTGTCTTTCACGTGCAAGAAGATAAATATGAGATAGATAATGTGTTTGATTTACTGGATTGGGGTGTTGATTGCAGAACAAATATTGATTCAGAGATATGATTCCAGCGCTAAAGTTGTCGATTTGTAAGGTTATGAGAATAAACTCTAGTGAAGGGCAACTTGAGGACTTCCCAACAAGTCACTCATTCTAGCTAGTATCCTTGGACGAAGAATACGCTGTATACGTTGGTACTTTGAATGCTAATTTATTTTGTTTTGAACCTGTATAACTATTTGGCTTAATATTCATATTATGTATGTTTTCCCCATGTCTGTTTAAATGATTGTTTTTCCTCCTGCCATATGTCAATAAGGGGGTGTACATATGAGTTTAGCATTCTTTTTTGACCACTCTTTACTGAATGACTAGCTTCGTTTTTGTTAGATTCTGGCATGTGCATGGTTGTATGATACTATGCTTTTAAAAAGGATGTGAGTGATCACAATTTTAACAAATTCCATTTAACCGTTAGAGGACACATGTATGTTTTCTTATCTACTGTTTTTGTTTTTGTTTTACAACTGTTGATGTCTCATGCTTCACTTTTTGGTGGCATATATATGGTTGCAGGCTCGATCAGTTTTTTAATTTGCAGAAGGAAAGCTGCTGCAGTTTTCCAGCAGGCTCAATTGTGACTAATGTGAAATTATATGTACACAGTCCTTCTTAGTTAAGGATGTCCTTACTTTAGTTTTAGGAACGAATTTTAAATTTTTGACCAATTTTTGATTACATGTTTACATGTTAACCGTTCAGTTTTTAGATTCTAAGGTATAAATCATCTCTACAAAATTTCAGCCAAATTGATGATCGTTAAAGCATTCAAAACTGCAATTTACAATAATGAACACGAACGGTTCCGGTTCGACAGATTCGGTTCGTTCATTGGTTTAATTGAGTTCGATACCTTAACGATCATCAATTTGGCTAAAAATTTGCAGCAGTGATTTATACATTATGACCTAAAAACTGAACGACTAAGATATGAATATATGATCGAAAAGTGATGAAAAACTGAAAATCCGTTCCTAAGGTTAAGGTAAGGATATCCTTATCTAAAAAGGATTGTATATATATATACCAACTTTTTGATTACATTTCACAATGTTAACCTTTCAGTTTTTAGGCTCTAATGTGTAGATCACTTCTGCAAATTTTCAGTCAAATCGGTGATCATTAAGTTATCGAACTAGATTAAATCAATAGACGAACCGAATCTGTCCAATCTGAACCTTTCATACATATAATTATAAATCGCAATATTGAATGCCTTAACAATAATCAATTTGGCTGAAAATTTGCAGAGGTGATCTACATATTAGGACCTAAAAACTGAACGGGTAAGATGCCAAAATATGATCGAAAAATTGGTCTAATGCCCTATCCCTAAAAAAGACCAAAAAAAGGGATCTCTCACTAGAAGAGCCCTGTATATACACACACGCGCGCGTACTAAGACCAGTCATACCACACTTTATGTGCATCGATAAAGATATGAAAATTTTCAAGCATATGGGTATTCCATGATCTTGTGCAGTCTCTTGTAGAAGGAGGACTTGATTTCCTTGGAGCATTTATTTCTGTTCTATATCTCTTTCTGTTTCCATGTTAATCATACTTGTCTAAAGATTTGCCTGTTTCATATCTGCATTTTTTATCTGTGACCAATTACAAGTTATACAAATTAAAGAAATCCCTTCATAAATAGCTACTGCAATTGATAAAGTAAACTTGGACCCCATAAGTAACGAGTCTGAGAATGAACAATTCATCCAGTTGGAAACATTTTGTCTAGAAGTTAAGAGTTCGGTCCGAGTGAATACTGAGCAGTACGTTAGTTGCTGGCAAAGGAATTTCTCAACCCATGCTAACTACTTCGTGTGTGTGTGTGTCTTGCTTTTCAGTTTGATGCACTTGATATCATTTTTGTGCATTGTTTTAAGAACTTGCTTTCCATGTACTAATACTCAGGTAATAATTAAAACTATCGTCTTTTTTTCCTATTTCTTCAGCTTGCATCCCGACTAATATTATTGTTCAACAAGATTAGTGATCAAATATAAGGGATGCAACGGGAGGACTTTTTGGCCAGGATGTCATCAATCCTTTTATACGATCTCGTCCATGCAAGCCTATCGTACTCCAAAGTTTTGACGTGCATTATATATGCTGTTCTGACTGGTATGATCTCACCCATCTAGTAATTAATAGTTGATTGCATTTGGTGTACGCAGTATGCTTAGATATTTTTGGTAGAATTCCAAACCAGCCAGTACGTATATGGCTTTTCAAAAAAGAGTGTCAGGTTTGTATTAGGTAATTTAGAGAATAACCTAGTTAGCTAGTACTTTAATTCTTCATCGGTTGTACCTTCTGAAATTGTACGTATAAATAAAGGGGAGTGAATTTTGCACTCCCCTTTTTGCATTCTGCACTCCCACTTCAATCTTTATATTATTTTATTGTGTTAAATTCCACTTTTGGCCCAACAAATATGCAGTGCTCCTCTTATCTTCACCCACCCTCCAGTTCTGGTCTTCTGCCATGACTTCTTCTTCGTAAATTCCTTTCTTTGAGATAGAAGAGTATCAGATGACAGCGTTAGACTAGCTTGTGCAGATTAAAGTGGGTTTTTGAGCATTATGCAAACCTAAAGACTATTATTATCTCAAACCTCGATCGATTGACTTTTTGAAACCAAAGAAGTTAAGCTTTCAATTTTAGCAAGAACAAAGTAAACTAATCTAAACTAGAAAGAGATGAGAGGGAAGAGAACAGAGGAAGGTTGAGAAAGAAAGAGAATGAAGAAGAAAGATAGAGAAGGGAAAAAAAAGACCGAATTAACGAAAGAGAGGAGGAGATGGGAAAGATGGATGACAGAGAAAAGATTAGAAAGAAAGAAAGGAAGAAGAAATAAGAAAAAATATATTTGTGCGAATCTTCAATTGCATTTAATTTGTATGATAATCAGTGTTGGCCAAGAGAATATGACCAACACTCCCCTTCTCTTCGGTAGAAGATTTTGGTGACAAGGTTTACTGTACTCTCTCCTTTCTGGTGTTGAACGTTATTGTTGAAGGGCAAACTTGGAAACTCAAGTTCTAAAACATGAGTGGGAATGCATAATGCAAAAAGGGGAGTGAAGTAAAATGTGAGCATTAATTAGATAGTACTATGGTAGTGGTAAATTTCATGTCCTTGTTACCATGTGCACATAATCTTAAATATCACTAAGACTAATTTTATACAATCTTATACAAAATAAGTAAGTAAGTATTAAGCAAATCAGGTTCTGTACTTCTGTTGCATACAAGGAGTGATAGGAGTTCATGGATAAGTTCAAACCTAGCCTGTCGAATACATCCTGCTTAATTTGGCAGCATCGTAAGTGCTGGTTGAGATGTACACTGCTAATCTTTCATTTTTGCTTGATAACACCAGCTCAACTAACATAGATTTTTTTTTTTAATTAATTAAATTTTTTTTTTTTTTGGAAGAGAACTAATATAGTTTTTCACAATCAGATGTAAAGCTTCGTGTTCGATTGACTTGGAAATCGTGTTAAAAATTGCCACCCTTCAATCCTTCATCATTGCGGTCATGGCAACGTACTTAAGAGATGTCAGTGCCTAAAACTCAAAGATAACTATGCTACATTAGAAAGCAAGAGCTTTGTTTTTTAAATGTAAAGATTTTAGAGGCATCATTAAATTTGTTCGAGCTTACTTAATTAAGGAAAATTTTCGATACATATAGTCTCATACACACTTTTATATATATGATAAAAAAATTTATTGTCATTATGATAAAATGAGTAATTTATTGTGTAATATTACTCCACCTAAAATCTTATTATAATTGTTCGTGGATAACTTTATTATGAAAGTTGTGCTTTGGTTCAATTATATAAATAGTGTAAAAAAACTAATGTCATAACAAAATGTTAAATGTAGTAAACTTAATTCCACTAAATTGTAATTTCGTTCAATTAGATGTAAAATAAATATAGGGACAATGATAAAAGAGGTCATTGTAAAGTGTTTTATTATAATTCAGACACCACAAATGTCTCCATGATAATTAAGGTCACCTCGTTACAACCTGACACTGAAAATACAAATAATTACAAAGACTGCCACTGACAGCCTTCTCTCTCTACCCCTCCCGTTACCCAAGCTCGTCTGAACCATTATCCATCGGACTCGACCTTGCCAAAATCTCTCTCTCTCTCTCTCGCTCTCTCTCCCCCTCCCTCTCTGCCTCCCAATATGATAATGCGATTGCAATCACCGCGATCTGAGTCGCCGTTTCCAATTCATCGGGGTTTGATTGGACTAGGGCTTTACGACAGCGCGGCGGCGAATGAGGCGACCTAGGTTGGTGTTTGAGTTTCTGGAATTATGTTGATGGCGGAGAAGAGTTCTAATTGGAGTGCCGCCGGTGGATTTGCCGCCGAGGATTTCGACGGCGAGGACATGTCGATCGATCTTGATACATTCTATCGCCTTCTAGAGGAAGAACCCCCGGTAATTATCTGAATTGGTATTACATCGTTGTATTTTGATTTAATACTTCGAAGATGCTTAGTTTAAACTAATTGAGGAAATTGGAAGATGAATTTGGTTTGCGTTAGGGTTTAATGAGATGGGAAATTGGAATCTTAGTCCAGTCAGTGGGTCTAATCGAAATGGGTTTTCTTAAACGAACATCAAGATTCTAGAATTAAGACTCGAATGGTTTCCATTTGTGGTTCTGAATTGGGCTTGAAATTAAGATTCTGATCGTGAACTATGATCAAATAGGGATGAAGAATGATGGGTATGATTTGCATATTGGTCATACAGAATGTTGTTATGTAGAAATTTTCTGGCTTTAGGGCTGTTGGCCTTAAAATAATGAAGAATTTGGTGTATATTATAATCTGAAATTTTGTAACAGTCATCTTTCTGTGTTCATCTTTATGGTATCTAACCGGAAACTATGAACTTAAGGGAAAAGTTAAAATTTTGGCATTGCCCTTCTTAACTTCTTTAACATTTTTGGCTCGAGCTTTCTTATTTGAAGATAATCAAGAATTTGGTGTATGATCCTTTTGACATTTAAACTGGTTACTATGTTTTCACTGGAAATGTGTTGCATATAAGGGGTTCAGTAAGTTTTAGTCTTTTAGAGAAGTCAATGTCTATTATCTTGTTGTATTTAAACAAAATGGGCAAGAAACAAGTTAACAAGGGATATGCTAGACAATTGTTTCTGCATTATAATGCATGGTTTAATGTTGTTCTTTCAATTGTTTAAGCAGATAACTGAAAAAACAAATTGAATTGGCTAAACAAAGCACAAATGGCATCAACAATTGGTCGATTGTTTCAAGATCAGAACCTCAGTGTTCACTCTAATGGTACTTATCATTTCTGTGGCTATGTCTTTCCTTAATATCTAAACTTCTTTTCAGGATATTTTGGTCTAACTTTTCTAATATCAACAACAGGAAATTCTGCTGTTGGAAAGGATGGTGCAAAACAACAGAAGAAAGCAGGATTTGGTGGAAGGAAACCTCTAGGAGATGTATCGAATACATGATTTTGATTTAAACTCCAGCTTACTAAATCAATTAGTTTTTTTGTATCTTTTTATGGTGTCATTGTTTTTTTTAGTTTTTCTTAATGAAACATTATTGTTATAGATCTTTTGCAGCAATTCAAGTTTTAGACATCTTCTGAATTGATAAAGTCACTGTTACTGGCCGATATCATATTGCATGTCACTGGCCAAGTCATTGGTTATGTCCAATGTTGATCATAAGTCATTAGCGAAGTCATTGACTAAGTCACTATTAACCTCAAGTCACTGGCCAAGTTACTCGCTAAGTTACAATTATGAACATGTCACTGTCAATCCCTGACCAAGTCATTGTGTGGTTTAGAATTTAGTTTCAGTTGTGAATTACTGTGGTTAGCTTTGACAGAGTGGTATGCAT
Organism: Rosa multiflora; assembly: GCA_002564525.1. Classification (NCBI taxonomy): domain Eukaryota; kingdom Viridiplantae; phylum Streptophyta; class Magnoliopsida; order Rosales; family Rosaceae; genus Rosa; species Rosa multiflora. The sequence goes on from BDJD01001751.1 coordinate 19,295, forward strand.
TTTGAATGTGCAAAATGTAAACCAAGGAGGTAAAGGATCTTATTTTATCTGTGGTTGGTCGCTACTTTTCCTGTTAGAAGTAATTAAAACAAATGCAAAGTGGTTGTCATGAACATGAACTATCCAAGTGTAAGATGACTATGAGAAAGTGTCTATCTATATGAACTGTCCCTGGACTTGTTTTTGAAGTAACTGACCATGTCACTAACCAAGTAACTGTCAGTAGCCAAGTCACAAGTTGATAACCAAGTCACTGTTAATCACATGCCACTAACTAAGTAACTAACCATGTCACTAACCAAGTAAGTAACTGACCATGTCACTGACCAAGTAACTGTCAGTAGCCAAGTCACTGTTAATCACATGTCACTAACTAAGTAACTGACCATGACACTAACCAAGTAACTGTCAGTAGCCAAGTTGATAGCCAAGTCACTGTTAATCACATGTCACTAACCAAGTAACTGACCATGTCACTAACCAAGTAAGTAACTGACAATGTCACTAACCAAGTAACTGTCAAAAGCCAAGTCACATGTTAATAGCCAAGTCACTGTTAATCACATGTCATTAACCAAGTAACTGACCGTGTCACTAACCAAGTAACTGACCATGTCACTGCTTTGAGCATTTAGCCATTTACCATGTGATACATGTGGTGTATGATCGATAAGGGCATTGCAATCACTGGCATTAATGAGAATACAGTTAGAAATTGTTGCTGCTTACTTTGAAGAATGAAAATGAGGTACCTAAAGCATAAACAAATTAATAAAGGCTAAAACAGTAGAGAATTGCAAGCATCAGAACTCATGAAAAGAATAATCCAACTAAAATTTGAAGATTCTGATGCCCAAAATGGAATTTGTCCCACTAAATATCTACATCTTTATCCCTTGTTCCCTGAAAAATGGACTGCCTCATTGTATCCTGAACTGTGCCCTTCACTTCACTTCCACTGTAATTACGTGCATCCCTTCTAAAAAATACAGTGGAGCCAAGCATGCATTAACCGCGACTAGGCCAAGAATACAGTGACTAGGCCAACACGAATTCCACCAAAGGCATTGGACTTGACTGGGATCTGCAACATGGAGAAAACACAAAGAGCCACATTATAAAGCATGCAACATCACATTCTTTGCAAGTACAAATTACAAAGAGCATCACTCTCCTATAAAATCAATGCATAGTTTTTCACTCTTCATCAAAATTGCACATTTTCTCTACTTTTTCCTTTTTTCTTTTCTTGGTAAACTGGGGTGTTTCAAAGACAATAGAAAAGCAAACCCAGTGCAACCTGAGATTACATCATATTTTTTGCCAATATTTTGTTAATGTGTGAAAATTGTCACCCACAGATATAATCATATAACAAGAAGATAAAGTAACACCTTCAAGAGCAGAGCAAACCAAAGGGGACTGTAGTTAGCATGCTCATATTATATAGAATATAAAGATAGAAAATTCTAGAATTCTGGAACCAACAGAAGCTGTCCTAATGCACATATATATGGTAAGACATACCAGAAAGGGTAAGCATGATCGTCCAAAACATTCTCCTTCAAAAGGAAGCGATTAGCTGAGCATAAACACTAATATCTTCCATATTAACTAACTGTCTCCCAAACTAAACTAATGAATATGGTGGTTCTGAGTATGCGAATAAAATAAACTCCATGGGAGTCAAACCAATAAACAAAAACTAGAGGGAAACATGGGATTTGAATGTGATCATTAGTTCATTACCCAAGTCAGTAGAATCCATCCATAGAAAAGCCCATGTTTTCTGATAGCTTCTCCTTCGAGAGACTTAGTGGTGCTAACCAACAAGCAAAAACTTCCAACAATAGACATCTCTACAGTCATCAAGTATGCCGAGTGCTTCTTAATCTATAACACAAAAGTAGACAACTAAGATCAAGAAAAGAGAAAGAATTAACTTCGACAACACCATGAAACAGTTCCTTCAAAGCACAGAAACAAAGCTGTTTTGCTAACCTGGGAAGCCCATTGACACAGAGAGGACTGTAAACCCGAAAGCACAGATGCAACCAACACAGGAATAATCCCATTAAACAATATCTAGTCAGAATTTCCACCACTAGACCTTTCGCTAAACCCTTCCTCGAAACTTAGAAGAACAGCTGCAATAATCAACAAGAAAAGCGCCCCAACTTGTTAAATTGATTGCTTCTGCCTACATTTCAACACATTTCACCCAAAAATCAAACTAACCTACACACTCAAAACTCCGCAAATTTAACCACAATTACCTATGCCAGTAACTCCCATTTACCTCAATATCAAATAAGTACAGATAGCAATAAAAATGATCTTAGTCTGGTTGAGCATTGAGAAGGTTAAAGAATCGAGATTCTTGTACGAAATCTGAAGCAAACTATTATGGAGTGCATAAACGGCAGTGAGAAGCCGGGAAGCGGTCAATGCACCAACCAAAGTCCACTCTTTGTAGGCCTTCTTCAAGCTACCGTCTCTGTCATTCTGAAGGTAACTAACCTTCACCAACCAAAACAAACACAATCAGAAACCAAAAAACAGATTCAATCTACAATCATAGTCACTTCTATTTCTCACAATCATCTCATCAAACACCTTATCTGCACAAAAATCTAGGCCTAATTCAACAAACCTCTCTTTGGAGTTTTTGCCGGAGCTCATTGGAGGAAGCTAATAGGATTACTTGCTCAAATTTAGTTCTATCAAGAAAGCATACATACAGTTAATGGAACCATACATATACATTCAACATGGAAACTATGAAAACAGATAGAAACATGTAGGAACCATTATCACAGGGATTAGAGACCAAAATAAGGCAAGAAAAACAAGCATTGTTTGCTAAAAATCAAGAAGATAAGGAACCATTATCTGTACCTGATTGTAATTAAGAGCCTCTGCCGTCATAAGAGAATAAACAAATTAGCCAAGGAACGAAGAAAAAAAGAGGCTCTGAACCTATTTCCGAATCAAATCCAGTGATTACACAACAAACGAGCTTGCCGGTGGAGGTGGTGACAACCGGCGAGGGTTTCCGCTCGACGAAATTCGGCTTCATCGGCACAGTCCTGAGAACGCTTCTCTTGGCGTGGCTCATTTCGCGGTCTCCTGCTTCTGATTGTGTATAACAAATCGGAGGCGCTACTGTAAAAGCAGATATTGACTTCGCTGTCAGTGATGAAAACGAAGAGATCGGAGTAAGCTCTGGTGTGGGTGAGGTCCTCCGATAGGGAACCGCTTCTGGAAGTCTGTCTGTCTGTGGAGGAGGAGGAGTAGGAGAAGAAGATAGAAAGAGAGTTGGCTTCTAAGGCCATCTCCAGCTGTGAGGGGCTAAAATAGCCCCCCATAATCACTATTCATATGAATAGTAAGGGCTATAATTTCTACCATCTCCAACCCTTAGGGCTATAATTCTAAATGCCCTATTATTTTATTGTTTTTCATTATGTATTTCTAATATATAGTATTTTATAACTATGCTCCTATTTCCACTTATATAATTATTTTTTTTATCAAATATTATTAATTTTTTAGATAAGATTTTATCGTGCCACGTGTCACGTTGTAAGTAATTATTCAGATTCTTGATTAGATTTGTTTGTGTGTTTATCCCGATGTCATCTTGTCAAAATTTTCAGATTGGATTTTACGTGCCATGTGTAAAGATATAATTCATTTTCGAGATTTAGCTTAGCTGACATCAGTCATGCAATTGTTAGCCATTCAAATAATCATAATGGGTTTTTTTGTGTACACCGTGATCCCCACACAGCACAAGCCCAAGGGCTAAAGAATGGGCCATATATAACCCAGCCCATAGCCCTTTTAGCCCCCCAAACTCATTTTTGTAATAGCATGCCCCTCAATTGGAGATGGTTTTCACAATATTTTGGGCTATATCAACCCCATGGCCCTCAATTGGAGATGGCCTAAGGGCATAATGGAAATCAAAAAATTAAAAACTGGCCTTTTTTAACATCACCTCATTATTTATAAAGACTATATTAATATTACTAACAATTCATTATGGACATTTTTATCAAGTGGAAAACTAGGTGACATTTTTATCATTTCACACTCTAATATGACATTTTTCATCATTTCCCTATAAATATATAATAAACATTTTAGTCTCATAGACGACAAGTAGATTTTTCATATAATAACTAAGATTATGTAATCAGTTTGTGAGCTGAATTCATGAACTACAAAATAAAGACTAATTAATGTGATTAGACTAAATTAATTTTGGTCGATTGAACTATGATCTATTACATATGTATTGAATTAGAGAAATTTATAGGGTTACCACTTGGTTTGGTAATTACCAAATCGACTGAATACTAACCGATGTTTTCGGTTTGGTAAACCGACTTGTTGGTAATCGAGACAGATATATATATAAAACCGATTTTGAAAATTACCGAAAAAGTTGGTTTGGTTTTGGTAAATACCGAATCTACTGATTATCTAAATATTAGCTTCATAAACTATAATTCTTCAATATACATACATGCATATTAAGAAATAAACATAAAAAAATTCATAATAGTATGAACATTACTATTTATACTACATTAATAGTACATGTATCTTAAGTAACCTAGTCAAACATAGTTAAATAACCTAGTTTTATTGAAAATGGCTAAAGCTTGATGTCATATATATAAAATAATGCTATAATAAGTAGATGAATACAAAGTTTACGACTATAAAATTGAAAAACCTAGTATTTTTTATTTGAATTGATATTACAAAGAATTAGTTGTTCTAAAGTTGGTAATACCGAATTTTTTTTTTTAATCAGGTAAATAACTCAAATGCTACAACTAGTTTTTCGTGAGTCGAACTCACAACCTCCTACTTACGAAAGAGAGACTATGCCACTAGACCAAATGGTACTCCTTTTAGGTTTGGTATATATGATTAAAAACCGAAAATTTTGGTTGGTAATTGGTAGCTCAATTTTGAAACCGAAAGCTTTGATTTTGAAGTTGGTAATATCTATAACCGATTCAAACCGATCGAGTGACACCCCTAGTAATTTATGTTAATATTGAGGATAGGCATGTTAGACGCATGAATCATTAGAATTGGTAGCTCTTAATCAAGTAAAGTACACCTTGATGGTTTCAAGTGGCCTGTTGCTGTGCCTTCCTGCTCTTTCCCAATGTTCCTTTACGGCTTTACGTTTAGCTTTTCTTCCAAGGCACTCTTCCTATTACATCAATTCCCATCACCCTTCTCTTCATCTTACAATTGCCAAATTGGCCATCATAGGGCTAGCATCATAGGGCTAGCTCAATTATCAGATTGTTAGGTGAAAACCAGGACAAACAATTTCATATAATTACCAGGGGAAATGTCGTACGTGTGACCCTATTGATACATAGCATAATGCAAAGATAATTTCATCGGGAAAAATGCGAAGTCGCTTGGCAAATAAGGGGCAGTTCATCACTTCATCAGATCTCCTCGATTCTTTCTTGTTTTTTTTTTTTTTTTTTCCTTAACCAAACTATAATTAACTTCGAGAAAACATCTTATTTGTTTGTTTCAAATATATTGCCCATAAGAACACATTAGTTTCTTTTAATTGTTTGGTCTTTACTAACTACCTTCTATAGTGAATATAATCTCAGACTTATTTTTAAGACTAAAAAAAAAATATTATATTTTGGTCCCCTTAAACTTTCAATCTTCCAGAAAAAAAAAAAAAAACTTTCAATCTTTGCTCCGCCCCTGATTTGAGAGGCAATGGTTTCTCGAAGAGACAAATCTGGTTCAAAGGCCTACGACATAAGGCCATAAGGGGAAGGTAACCGGAAGCATGAGACTTCTTACAAAATTTGAGGGTGAAATTTAATTTAATTTTCTTAATTTTGAATATAATCTATTATAGACCGAAATTGCTGTCTCCAAGTAGACTGGGACCAATAATTCACATGGTCAAGCTTTGAGTTTGTGAGTGCTGCGTATTCTCCATGGATATGATCGAGTAGAGAGCCAAAGAAGCTTTTGTTTTGTTTAAGCATCCTATAAATCATTTTGTGCCGCCGAAAACAGGGAAATGGCGTAACAGCTGCTTTCTCAATTCACAAGCAACCATGCACCCAGTTATAGTAAAACAGATGAAAAGCTCAAAGCAACTTTACGCCTTTAGCTTCTAGTATAAATACAAATGCTTGTGCTTAAACTCTCCAACCAAAAATTATAGAAGCCATGAAGAACCAAGTACTTCTCTTGCATCTTTCACTATCAGTATTTCTCCTAATAGTTCCCATTGTAGCTCAACAATTTGCATGTGACACCAAAGCTTCCACAACTAGCCAATTTCCTTTTTGCAATACTTCTCTGCCTTATGAGGACCGGGCCAAGGACTTGGTCTCGCGCCTCACTCTTCAAGAAAAGGTCCAACAACTAGTGGATGCCTCCACAGGCATTTCTCGGCTAGGCGTGCCTAAATATGAGTGGTGGTCCGAGGCACTCCATGGTGTTTCGAACGTTGGCCCAGGCACTCGCTTTAATGCCACGGTGCCTGGTGCCACTAGTTTCCCAGCAGTGATTCTATCTGCAGCGAGTTTTAATGAATCACTATGGTTGAGGATGGGGCAAGTTGTGTCAACCGAGGCTCGAGCCATGTACAATTTGGGTCTAGCTGGGTTGACATTTTGGAGTCCTAATGTCAATGTGGTCCGTGACCCGAGATGGGGTCGAACGCAAGAGACACCGGGGGAGGACCCCTTAGTGGTGTCAAATTATGCAGTGAACTATGTCAAAGGTCTCCAAGACGTTGGTGAGGGCAATGCCACTGGTGACAAGCTCAAGGTCTCAAGCTGCTGCAAGCATTACACTGCTTATGATATTGATAATTGGAAAGGTGTTGATAGATTTCACTTTGATGCTCAGGTAAGCATAGGATCAACATCGTTATCTATATTTCTTCAGTGAATATCAAATTCTTAATAATACTTTATATTCAGAAACCAATCAAACCATCTTTTATAGAATGTAAAGATGCATTTCGATGTTCATATTCAGAATGCACTTTTCTTAATTAAGATGCAAAAAATCTCGTCGGAAATAATTAATCAAACTACTCGAGGTGAATGCAGGTGACAAAACAGGACATGGAGGATACATTCCAGCCGCCATTCAAAAGTTGTGTGCAGGAGGGCCATGTTAGCAGTGTCATGTGTTCATATAATAGGGTGAATGGGATTCCCACCTGTGCTGACCCAGACCTGCTTCAAGGGGTAGTCAGAGGCCAATGGGGTCTAGATGGGTAAATTTTCTCTTTTCTTTTGGATAATTAGATATAATTAAGTGAGGCGAATCAAAAA
>BDJD01001751.1:29347-61683 GCA_002564525.1 Rosa multiflora
CTATCAATTGAAAGTTTTTTTTTTTTTTTTTTTCAGCTTAATTGTATCAAGAGTAAAATAATATTGCGAAATGTTAAAAAATTGATGGAGGTCTAACTACCGATTTTGGAGGTATATGAATAGAACACTCTAAAAAAAGTTTTTTATTGATATTATTGGATTATGGGTATTATGGGAAACTTAGGGAGGTGTAGATAATATATTGGTTATTAGTAAAAGTAAGTTGGACGTCTATTAAATGAGAATGTCTAAATACCAATTTTAGAGATATGAATAGAAACTCCCATCCACAAATTGTCAATATCTAAGCCAAAAACTTCAAATTGTCAATCATCGAAGCCGAAGACTTAATTAGCACGTCCAAAGCAATCATTTTTGCCTCTAAGGCCACTCTTCCTTTTCAATCACCTTCCGAGCCACGAATATTGCAACTTGCCATGCCATGCCAGTAGATGCTACAAATTCAATTCCAAGGAATTGGACCATTAGTACCTCAAAATTTCAAATAAAACTATATCTAATCATTTTAAATTTTAATTCCATTTAAGCACGAGATCATATTCCCTAGTACCCAATACTAAGTAGTACTCTTTCTCAGAACAACCACTCCTCCTTCTCCTCCTTCTCTTGGTCAAAGAAGTCTGTATTATATTTGCTAGTGCCTTTGAAATCTTAATAAACATTGACGCGCATAGCCGCCTAACACTGGCATCAACCAGTCAAAACCTTCAATGCCATCTCAATCTCACCCAAATGTAATGTGCCACGACACTAATCACATAATTGTCAAACATGTAGACCCAAAAACCCAAAAGGATTACCCTCATGTCCCCATCAAACACCCAATTCTTCCCCATATTCAAAGGGTCTGATCGTCATTCCACCATGCATCACCTGCCTCACTTGGTTTCCTCCTCACGTCCCTTTGGATTTGGCTGGGCAGCTCAGCTACTAGTATATAAGTATTTGCTTCTTAACGACCTTGTGTCACACATTGATATCCAGAGCTCAATAATTTTCCACAAGACAAAGTTAAAAGTTCCAAGCAAAGAGTATGGAGGGTTTGATTCCTTATCTTCTCCATGCCATCAAGAAGCAAAGGCCTCAGCACAAGTTTAGGTCATTTTCCGGGACAGGGAGCAACTCCAACCGGAGCTACCATCTCCTCACCGGTGGCAATGACTCCTTAGAGGGGTCATCTCACCGCCGGACGCGATCTGAGTTCCCAGCTCCTGCCACTGCTGACTTGTTCGAGCAGCGATCGGAGCTTCAGTTTGCTTATTCAAGGAGCTACAAGGAAGAAAGTGGTGCTTCTGCAGCTGCGGCTTCCTTGCCCGGAGGATCAAAGAAGGGTTTCTATCCTTACCAAGCAGCTAGCAGGAAGTACAAGTGAATTATGAGATCCCAAAATTTCATTGATTTTTTTTTTGTGTTTTGGTTTTAGGCAGGAAGAATGGGTTCAAAGGTGGAGCTTCATCATGATCAATGATGGGGCTGCCACTAGAAGTTCATTTCTTGTCGAAGTTGTATTGTAGCATATGATATGTTTTTGTTTTGTAATGTCGGTGGAGAACCTTTGAATGTAATTAATTAAACAATAATAATCAATTGTAGATTATGATCTGGATTGTCTATACTGTCTGATTCTTGAAATTGTACAATTTTATGGGAGGATAATTACAATGAAGTAATTAAGTATGTTATGTCATAATTAATGTGTGCACCAACAAAATGATAAAAGGGATTCTGTTCTTATTCACTCAGGGTCCGTGAACTTTTATGATCTTCATAACTAGAAAGGAAGGATTACTTATTCTCAAAAAAAGAAAGAAAAAGGAAGGATTACTTAAGTAACAGGTATCACAATGATGTTTTGTTATGTGTAATTCTAGTATTCCACTGACTTTAATTGTGATAATTTTGTTAAAAAAAGAATTAGGCTCCCTATTTATTTGTTCGTGGGATTGGAGTAGTTGTTCAATCTAATGTATGGCCAATCAAATCTGATCATTTGAATATGATCTAAATTCGATGACCTGATCAAAATGGATTATCATAACGAAACTTGAAAGCGACATGAATTTAGTGTCATTTGTTTGATCACTATAACATTACCCTTTAAAACAACAATAAATAAAACGAATTCGGTCAACATCTCAAAACTAATGACTCCATTGATACGATTAAAATATATATAATGTAGAAAATATTAGCATTTGCAATAGCCACACTCTTTTTTCTTATTAAAGCGACATGAATTTAATTAGTGTCATTAGTTTGATCACTATAACATTACCCTTTAAAACAACAATAAATAAAACGAATTCGGTCAACATCTCAAAACTAATTAATGACTCCATTGATACGATTAAAATATATATAATGTAGAAAATATTAGCATTTGCAATAGCCACACTCTTTTTTCTTATTGGAAATAATTACTCGAGTGTGTGGAATGACAGAGAGAACAAAATACCATTGTTATAGATCTTTTCCCTTTGCCATGTATATAAAGTTATAAACTACATATAGAAAAGAGTTGTTATAACATCCATACAACAATTCGGGAGCATTGAAACTGAGAGGTTCCCCTCAACGGCCAGAATTCCTGCTAGCTAGGCTCTCTAAAAACAGAACGACCAACCAAAAATAGAACACAGAGACAAAAATTACATACACCTAACCAATTTTATTTTTAGAGAACCGGGAGGTAAAAAAGAAGATACAAGTTCTTTGATCAAATTAAAGCAACGTATGGAAGGGTTGCTTCCCCTTCTATACCATGCCATCAAGAAGCGAAGATCAAAACACAAGCACAGATGCTTTTCGGAGAGCAATTCAAAAAGTAGCTACCGTCTCCTCGGTTGTGGCCATGACCTAACCTTGGAAGGCTTGTCTCATTGTCAAAAAGGATCCGAGTTCCAACCTCTGGTCACTGCTGAATTATTAGAGCAGCGATCTGCACTTGACTTTAATCATTCGTGTAGCTACGAGGAAGAAGATGGTGTCTCTGCGGGGGTTCCTTTTGTGCCAAGTTCCTCAAAAGATAGGTTTCTGTCCATGCGAAACCTATGATGTGGTAATAAGAAAAGAATCTAAACAAGGTGTTTGATGAAATTTGATCAAATTAATTAATGATGATGTAGATGTGTCACCAACGGATTTCTAATGTTCCATCATCATTTCTTGTAGAAATATATTGCTAATTAATTAGCAGGATTAGTGTATTAATTGTTAATGTAGGTGAAATTAAAAGTTTACAAATATTAGACAAAAATCAAGTGTAGTTACGTTAATTTAATTATAAATGTTTTGTAATTTGTATATTTGTATGAAAGGGGAGTGCATTACATGCACCGTCACTGCATGGGTACCTGTAAAATGAATGGATGTAATTTTTTTTTATATTAAAATATATAAAGGAGTGGATTAGATGAGTGGCTGTTATTTTTTTAGAGATTAAAATAACTTACAGTGCATTTGTACTGTCGGTACATACAATCATCTCAAATAAATAAGTTTTGATTAGCACTTGCAAATTACAACATCACATATGTATGTAAGTTTTGATTAGCAACATGACTATATATCTACCGTCACATTAATTATGAATTTATGACCAATTAAAAACACGGACAAACGAATCAATTGCCTCAGACAATCAAGAACATGAAATTCAATAGGAAAAACCTTTATACAATGAAATAACTTTTCCAAGAAGATGTGTTTTTTTTTTTTTTTTGTCTATAGAAACAAGATTTCTTTTTTGTGTTTTTGTGCCAAAACAAAAAATTTACTTCAACTCGGTTACGACGTCGTTTCCTTTTAGGAGTGGTCTTCCCTCTTTGCATAGGATTTCACAGCGAAGTCATAACTCATCCGCCTCCGTCACCGCAACCCCCAAAACGCCCAAAATCATGCAAAGTGCTCGCAAAACGACGCCGTTCCGGTCAATTTTCGACGCCGGAGCTCTGAAATCAGAGCTGGAAAACTCCGGGATCAAGCCCAGCTTCATGCCCTACATATGGAAGCAGGTGATCCAAAACCCCTCCGCCCAACTCGACCAAATCCCCTCCTTGCCCTCCGCCGCATACCCTCTTCTAAACTCCAAATTCAAAACCCTAACCTCCTCCGTCCACTCCGCCACCGACTCCTCCGACCACCTCACCACCAAGCTCCTCATCAAGCTCCAGGTTTGTATTCCGCACACCACCTGTTCGATGAAATGTCTGAATGAGCTTCGATTCGATTCTCACACACATTGTGGTTTGTTTCGATTAGAACGGCGCTCTGGTGGAGGCCGTGATCATGAGGTACGATAGCAGCTTGGGGAAGCACAATGGCAAGTCCCACCACGGCGGCGCAAGGTCCACCTTGTGCGTATCGTCTCAGGTAGTATCAAAGATTCGAGCTTTTTTTTAGGTTTTGTTGTGAAATTTGGGATGGTTTTGAATTGCTGTGGTGGTGTGAATTAGGTTGGTTGTAAAATGGGTTGCACGTTCTGTGCCACCGGGAGTATGGGGTTTAAGAGCAATTTGACCTCTGGGGAGATTGTGGAGCAGTTGGTTCATGCTTCTCGCATTTCGCCTATACGCAATGTTGTTTTCATGGTAATTGGTTTTCCTCAGCTGGTTTTAGTTGTTGGTTTCGAGATTGTATGAATGTGAGTGGAGATTTTGACATTTTGGTTTTGTGTGTTGTTTTTTTTTTTTTTCAGGGAATGGGGGAACCGTTGAATAACTATAATGCCTTAGTGGAAGCAATTCATGTCATGACTGGATTACCATTTCAGCTGTCGCCAAAGAGAATCACAGTGTCAACGGTAGGCATTTCAAAGTGCAGTTATTTTTATCAACTTCTTATGCTTTTTGTGAATATGTATTCAATGGGTTCATAAGAAAACTATCACTGAAGGCGCTTTAATAAGAGGAAACCTTTACATAAAAGTGGTTAGTTGAAGATTATGACATTGATGATATGCGCATTCAAGTTCAGAGTTATCTTGATATCATAATCTTATGCTATTGTCCATGAAAAATGAGATTTCCTCCATATGCAGTAGTGCTTTGAGAGATATCAGTGAACAATACCATTCCATTTCTCTAGGTCTTACATTATGGTGAAGTTGTATAATTTTCTCATGCTGTTCTTTTTTTATTGTATAATCAAGGTAATGTTTTTTCTTGTTGTTTGTTATGATATTTTCTCTAAGAATTCGTTGACCAATAGTATACCCGTCTAAAATGGGACAGTGTCTAGATTAGTTTCCTTTTATATATAGATGGGATGATGGGATCACATCACTAGTACTTTTGATGCTAACATGAATTGGTTGCTCCATACAAGGGAATTAAGATATGATACCTTCCCTGCCCACCTTTCCTAATTTTCCTTTCATGTGTCACATTGTGAATAATATCTTAGTATGCAGTACTCTAAAGTCTTCAGTTGAAGGGAGATGAATTCGAGTTGCAGTAGTCTTAATGGAGTGGTTTACGAGTGCTGGAACATTGGCTAACTGGTGTATCGCTTTTGCATCTATTCTTTTGTAGGTTGGTATTATTCATGCTATCAACAAGTTCCATAATGATCTCCCTGGACTGAATTTAGCAGTTTCACTGCATGCACCTGTCCAAGAAATTCGTTGTCAGATAATGCCTGCAGCTCGGGCCTTTCCCTTAGTAAAACTTATGGATTCACTGCAACAATATCAAAAGAACAGGTAAACTTCTGTTTGACCTCATGTTTTTATCCACTGTCCTTTCTTTACTGCTACAGTTCAACTATCCTCTTTAGATGCATAGAGAATCTCACCATTTGCCTTAATCTTCAGTCAGCAGAAAATTTTCATTGAATACATAATGCTTGACGGAGTGAACGATGAAGAAGAACATGCGCACCAGCTTGGGAAATTGCTAGATACATTTCAAGTGGTGAGTTCCTATCCATTTTTGTGTTGTCTCCCCTCTGTATCTGTAGATTCCATGTCAAAATAACCTTGACATTTGTGGTTTTCTGTCAAACAGGTAATTAATTTAATACCTTTTAACCCAATTGGTAGTCTGAGCAAATTCAAAACCACTGCCGAAGAAAAAGTATCTGTTTTTCAGAAGATTCTAAGAGGTACGTATGGCATCCGAACAACCGTTCGCAAGGAAATGGGTCAGGACATAAGTGGAGCGTGTGGTCAGTTGGTGGTGAACATACCCAATAAGAGGTCAAGTGACCCTCTAACTGATATAGAAGATCTTCAGGTCAGATAGATCTCTAAGGGATAATGCCGGTCAAAGTAATTAGCACTGCTCTGCAGACCATGATCACCTGTAACTTGGGAACTTTGTAATTTATTCTATCATTTTTGTTGGCCGCAGAAGTAACATCTCTGTTGTAATATTATTATCCCACCAGTTTGAAATCTTCATTGGGTTCTCCATTTTCCCCTTCAAGCTCAGAGAACTCTGGATCTTTAAGTTGTAGTAACAAAATTAATTTTGATTTTGCAAATTTCTAGAAATTCACTCACACTGAACCTCATAAATTCTAGAAAAAATGTTTTTCAACTCCATTATTTGTTCACTCAGACTCGTTACTTATGGGTCCCAAGTTTACTTTATCAATTGTAGTAGCTATTGATGAAGGGATTTCTTTTGTATAACTTGTAATTGGTCACGGAAAACAAATGCAGATATGAAACAGGCAAATCTTTAGACAAGTTACTCTAACATGGAAACAAAAAAAGATATAGAACAGAAATAAACCGCTCCAAGGAAATCAGGTTCTCCTTCAAGAGACTGCACAAGACTTGTGGAACACCCATATGCTTGAAAAGTTTCATATCTTTATCAATCAATGCACATAAAGTGTGGTAATGACTGGTCCTAGTACAAAAATATGCTATTTCACATTAGTCACACTTAAGCATGCTGGAAAACTGCAGCAGCTTACCTTCTGCAAATTCAAAAACTGATAGAGCCTGCAACCATATATATGACACCAAAAGGTGAAGCATGAGACATCAACAGTCGTAAAACAAAAACAGAGACAGTAGATCTTATCAGAAAACATACTTTTATCCTCTAGTGGTTAACATTAACCACATAAATGGAATTTGTTAAAATTGTGATCACTCATCCTTTTTAAAGCATAGTATCATGCAACCACATGCCAGAATCTAACAAAATCGAAGCTAGTCATTCAGTAAAGACTGGTAAAAAACAGAAAGCTAAACTCATACACACCCCCTTTATTGATATATTGCAGGAGAACAACAATCATTAAAACCAAACGGACATGGGGAAAACATACATAATATGAATATTAAGCATTCAAAAGCCCACTATAGCAGGAGGGATATAAACCTTATTCCGCCGAAACAAACAGCAATCCAACTAACAAGAAAACTAACAGATATGATAGTTGGGAAAACCCGACCAATCGCTATTATGAAAAGAAAGAACAAATTTCTGATAATCCTTAGACTTTAGCGATGGGATCATATCTCTGAATCAATATTTGTTCCGATGGATAAACATCCCTATCAAGCAAATCAAACACATTATCTATGCTCTCATATTTGTCTTCTCGCACGTGAAAGACAACTTTAGCATTCGTAGTCCTTGGCCATTTGTGCCTTCTGACTTCATAAGATTGCTCCGGTAAATAATAGATGACCATTTTCTGCAATTGTAGACCGTGATGGAGGAGATATTGTGTAAAGCTGATTCCATTATTTCCAATGGAAAGCTGTATTGTCACCTCCTTTAGGTTATGTAAAGCAAGCTTTTGCAACTCCCAGATTGACATATTCCCATAAGATGATGATCTATATCTGCTTCCAGTCCGGCCAGCCTCTATGCGCAAAGTAGCCAAGTTTGGCATTCTTTTTAAAAGGGAGACCATAGCGTGGACATCGTCATCCATTAAGCTTAAACCACGAATTCTTAAACAACAAACATTATGTAGTTGTAGTTGTTCTGCCGTTAAATCCCCCTCGCACAGACACTTCATGGTCCTTTCGGATAAATCCAGAACTTTAACACTTCGAATACCATGAAACGGATTGAATACATCGTCAAACTTCACCCCGGGATCTAGCTCAATCTCAGCTTTTTCTAAACTCATGACTTCGCTCAAGTTTTGGAACATCATCACGTGTCCAGTCCATTTCAAATTTTTAAGATTTGGTGCAGAAAATAATAGCGCTCCACCGTATTTACCTGTGTAGCACGGCTTCCCCAAAAGGATGCATGCGTCTTCAAGTTTCTCACAGGTGACATAGAGATTGTAATTGGATAAATTATAATCCTCATTCAAAATAAAAGTAAACGATTTCAAAGATGGGCTTTCAATGGTAGCACTCTTATTCTGAAAACCATATAAGTCTTCCAACCGTAATTCCTTGATGCATTTGCAAGAATGTGAGATCCATTTGAAAATCCCCTCATCTGGTATACAAACTAGTGTCAACTCCAAGCGTTCGAGATTAGAAAACGAAGCGGAGCCAAGGGGTGTTTTAATATTTGTTTTCATGCCCTTGACAGATAGATGCTTTAAAGATTTGCAACGACCAACAGGAAATTCCACGTATGCTGCCTGTATAATACGTTGGTTTATCTTAAGATGAAGCTCTTCAACATTACACCTTACCACATTGTCGATAAACTTGACCATCCACGAATTCAGGTCCTTGGGGCAGCAGCAGCTTTCTGGTTTGCCTTCATCGTGATCATGATAGCACCAAGAAAACCGAAAGCATTGTAGCTTATTACATCCACGTCGAATCAAGACCCTCTCCAAGGAACCCAATAGTCGTTTCCTCTGGTCACATGTGAAAATACTTGCATCAGTGGATTCATCTAAACTTAATGACTGAGTTGATGGATGAAGTTTGCTGTATCTTTTCGAAACACAACCGACTCGAGCGAGGTCTTCAATGGTAAGGAAGGAAAGAATGTGTTCCAGAACTTCATCTGGAAGATCGTAAAATCTGGTTGACTCGATTCGCTTGCAGTTCATGACAAGCTGCGGTTCTTTTTGGCTTTATCTTTCAAATCTAAAGGGAGCCGAAGACGACAAGAAACTTGGCAATCTCGCAAACCCTAGAGAGGAGAGTAGCCTTTTATAAGCCTATATACGAGCCGTCCAAATCCAATATGAAAAAGGTAACTATGGTAGTAAAAGGAAAGATATTCCAAAAAGAAAAGCAAAAGAAAAAAATAAAAATAAAAGAATAAAAGAAATTGAAACTCCCGCTGATCCTTAAACCCAATTTTCCCGACGTATTCCGATCGACGTCCTGTGCCATTGGAGTTCCGGTTATCTGAGATTGATTACTGATTTTGGGACTTGGGCCTTGCTTTTTGGGATCCCAAACTAGTTTCCAAATTGCTGTAGGCGTAGGCATGCATGCCCATTCGAATTGATTGGCCATTATCCTAGGATCTTGATTAAACCTCTACCCTAAAATTGGAAAGCAAGAAACAAAACCGAGAATCTAACTAAATATATGCTGCCTGAACACATTTCGTAGGGTAATATATATGTACATATACTGTAGAGAACATAAGCGAGAAAAAAAATGTCCTCGCTTCTTGTCTCATTGCACCTTCACCAACACAATAGATGAACATCACAAAGATAACAACCTAAGTGAAAAGATAGCAACCACAACGTTAACAACAGGGGAAGACTTATTCGATGTAGACACTCCAAAGGCTGGCAAAGTCATAACTGAGAATGTCCACAATTACCTATCTAAATGGTTTGTAAATGAAGGAATTCTTCTCAACAAAAAAAAAAAAAGTCACAAATCAATTAAACAGGGGAGGCTTCAAATTCCAGTTTTACAGAAACCTGCTCATCCATGAACACGTTTGAACGTAAACACTTCAAGGCCAATCAAGATCCTAAGATGCCTAGCATAATGGCCAACGTACTTAAAACTCTTAAGTCAAGCTATGAGTATCAGTTTTGTCCCTCTTTAGTAACAAAACTAATTTTTATTTTGCAATTTTCTACCCTACAAATTTTTTTATTTTTATTTTTGAAAAAGTTACCCTACAAAAACTTGACCTTAAAAACTGTATTTTAGGATGCTAAAAAAAAGAAAGGCTTCTTTTGTTCAGAGGCGCTGCCTGTTTAACAAAATGTTGAACCGCTTGCCCCATATATAAATCAATTTTCTTTTGGATATCAATGATGGAAGAATTTGAAGGCACAATTATAAACCACATAATTGACTATAGATAATTAAGGTGAAATGTTGAATAAGCTCTACAAACTTTATCATTCCTCTAAAAAAAATTTCATTAAGATTTACTTTTAAAGATTAAAAAAAAAACACCAGTGTTCTAATCTATACAATATTTAATAGAAAAGAGGTTGTATGCCAAAACTGAAGAAAAAAATATATCAAAATATTTCTGAAATATTAAAAAAATTTAGTACTCATGAAATAGATAGGAATAATATAGTCAAATTACAAAATAAACAGAAAAAAGAAAATAATAGTGAAAGTGTGAAAGATAGGTGCGTAGAAAAAACTCAAAGAGCTACCCAATTCCATGAGAAATTGTTCACTCCCTATTTTAAAAAATAGTAATTCTCACATACATAATGTGTCTGCCGTCTAGTATAATTTACTGTTTTTGTTTGATTACCCAGAAAATGAAGAAAAAAAGACTAGTTACATTTGTGTATTAGTCACGACCTTTATTATGTACCCGCAAGCACGATATGGACAAAAGCGTAGAATTTTTTAGACGATTTTGTAGTTCCGACTGACAAGAAGCTTTAAATTTGATTTTGATACAACTGATATGGCTATCTATTTTTTACGTTTTGAACTGAAGAATCATAATATTGATAATAATAGTGGGGTAAAACTATGATACGTTAATATTTTTCATACTTGTCTTGTTTTATGAAATATTTATTACTTTGAGGACTCATGTTACCACTTTAACGACTTATGTGGTAAGCAGAAAACAGTCCTCATTAAGGTAAATAAGGTCCTCTTTTTCTTCTCTTTCATTTTTGGAATTTTGGGTTTTCTTTTCTATGATGTACATGAATCACTTTTGGATACCTTTACTTGAACATGTCAAGGTAGAATAGTATGACTGGAAAATTATGCTGTCATGTGTGCACATGCTACACTGCAACTCAAGGAAGGGGATCACATTCTATCTGAACTAACACGTGTGGAGCATCTTGACTACTTCTAAATGTAACAGCAATGTATACACCACCCTGCAACATCACATACTATCTTTCCAGCTTCTTGGTCAGACCAGTTCAAAATCTTCAACTTTATTTTGCTGTAAACAAAGGCAAAGTGTTTACATTCATACACAAGCATATAATGAATTTGTGAGGAGAAAAGCAAAGCTATCATTCACAGTCAAAACTGAAAATGAAAATGCATCGAGAAGCGAATAGTAGAACACTAATTTTGGTCCTCTTTCTCGCCTTGCTCATCTGTTCTGGCTCGGTTCACTCGTGCGACTTCTCAAGCTCTCCTTCGCCTTCACCGGTGAGTTGTTCCCACACTCTTCACTAATCAAACATTAACTCTAACATGGCTCTTTGCTCTTCATTTTTCTAAAGAAAATATGAATCGAATACTAGTTTCTTTATCTGTAGGCCCTTGGGATGCCAACACCCCACGAGCCATCTAAAGGGATTTTCAAAAAGAAAAGGAGAGGGTCTTTCCCTGCGACTTGTTACTCAAAATGTAATCAGTGCGAGCCTTGCATGCCAGTTCAAGTATCAGTCCGGGCAATGGAATTGGAAGAAAACGAGTACTATCCACTAGTCTGGAAATGTGCTTGTGGTGATAATATATTTTCCCCTTAGGTTAAATTTAGTTTTACTGTTATGCCGTGAGAAGTTCTCCTGTCCCTCTCTCACAGTAACTGTTAACTTATCTCACAATAACAGGTCTCCTGTAATAAGTTTCCATTATGTGCAGTAAAGGTCTGCTTGCATTTTTAACTTCAGAAATTACACTCAACAATCCCTTCTAAAGAGAGGTTGTTTATCTATTTTCAGACCATGAATATGAAAACCTTAGTTATTAATTTAACTGCAAGAGTAAAATTGAATTACAAAAATTGAAAAAAATGAATGATTTCTAGAATACAATGTAGGAGTCTAAACGAAGCCAAATGAAACTAGACTTCCGGTGTTCATGTTCTCTGTAAGTGCTAGTCAGCTGATCTCGATTTTTGTTCACTTTCCAAATCAGTCATAGTCGCAGCTCTTCAGTTCCTGCACAGAAAATTATCATGGAATTACAAGAGTCAGGAGCAAATACAACAAATGTACTGACATTTTGGTGACGAAGGGGGGAGATTATTTTTATCAACCACAAGCAGAAGTGCAGAATTTGACTGTTTAGAAAGGAAAAACTATAACATAATCCACTTAACTTCGACAACAGACGATGTTTTGTCAGCACATAATACAGACATGGACGTATTATTTTCCTAGCAAGAATAAGTGACATAAGAGATTCCTACGGAAAAGGATTTGCTTTCCTTTTATGTTTTAGGATTTTTGGTTTACCTATGCTTAGGATTTGTCGCTTTCCTTTCAGAGAAAGGATTTGCTTTTCTTTATGTTTTAGGATTTGTGGTTTTCCTTTTAGATTAAGGGATACTGTTCTATTATAAATTATAATTTATACTGTTCTATGATAATTAGTGTTTCTCCACATTCTTCAAATACCCCAAAAAAGTGAAAAATCAATTACTTACCTGCTCCAATCTGCTCTGCTCTGCAATTCTAAAATATCATCCTCTCTCAACTCTCAGAGCTGCGTGTGTTCTCCATCAGGCATCTATTGTGGTTTCAGCTGTGGCTGTAATTCTCAAAATGTCGGATGGTCAAGAGACTGATAAGAACATTGAGATATGGAAGATTAAGAAGCAGATCAAGGAACTTGAAGCTGCAAGGGGTAATGGCACCAGCATGATTTCTCTTATCATCCCTCCCCGTGATCAAATATCTCGTGTTACTAAGATGCTTGGCGAAGAGTTTGGAACTGCTTCAAATATTAAGAGTAGGGTGAATCGTCAATCCGTTCTAGGGGCCATTACGTCTGCTCAGGAGCGGCTCAAGCGTTACAATAAGGTTCCTCCAAATGGGCTTGCTCTATATACAGGAACAATTGTTACTGATGATGGCAAGGAAAAGAAGAAGACAGTTGCTATTGAGCCTTTCAGGCCTATTAATGCGTCTCTTTACCTCTGTGATAACAAGTTCCATATTGAAGCTCTGAATGAACTCTTGGAATCTGATGACAAATTTGGTTTCATTGTCATGGATGGTAATGGGACTCTTTTTGGGACACTAAGTGGCAACACAAGAGAGGTGCTTCATAAATTTAGTGTTGACCTGCCAAAGAAACACGGAAGAGGAGGACAATCAGCTCTTCGTTTTGCTCGTCTCCGAATGGAGAAGCGTCACAACTATGTTAGGAAGACAGCAGAGCTTGCCACACAGTTTTATATCAATCCTGCCACCAGCCAGCCTAATGTTTCAGGATTAATACTTGCTGGATCAGCTGACTTCAAAACTGAGCTTAGTCAGTCAGATATGCTTGATCCTCGTCTGCAGGCCAAGATTCTGACTGTGGTGGACATTTCTTATGGAGGAGAGAATGGCTTTAATCAGGCTATTGAATTGTCAGTAGAGATCCTGTCCAATGTGAAGTTCATACAGGAGAAGAAGTTGATTGGAAAATACTTTGAGGAGATTAGTCAGGATACTGGCAAGTATGTTTTTGGTGTAGATGACACACTCAAAGCTTTGGAGATGGGCGCTGTTGAGATACTTATTGTGTGGGAAAGTCTGGACATCAATAGGTATGAGCTAAAACATAGCAGTACTGGGGAGATCATTGTGAAGCATTTGAACAAGGAGCAGGAGAACAATCAGAGCAACTTTCGTGATCTTTTCTTTATGTTTTAGGATTTGTGGCTTTCCTTTTAGATTAAGGGATACTGCTCTATTATAAATTAGTGTTTCTCCTCATTCTTCACATACCCCAAAAAAGTGAAAAATCAATTACTTAACTGCTCAATCTGCTCTGCAATTCTAAAATATCATCCTCTCTCAACTCTCAGAGCTGCGTGTGTTCTCCATCAGGCATCTATTGTGGTTTCAGCTGTGGCTGTAATTCTCAAAATGTCGGATGGTCAGGAGACTGATAAGAACATTGAGATATGGAAGATTAAGAAGCAGATCAAGGAACTTGAAGCTGCAAGGGGTAATGGCACCAGCATGATTTCTCTCATCATGCCTCCCCGAGATCAAATATCTCGTGTTACTAAGATGCTTGGCGAAGAGTTTGGAACTGCTTCAAATATTAAGAGTAGGGTGAATCGTCAATCCGTTCTAGGGGCCATTACGTCTGCTCAGGAGCGGCTCAAGCGTTACAATAAGGTTCCTCCAAATGGGCTTGCTCTATATACAGGAACAATTGTTACTGATGATGGCAAGGAAAAGAAGAAGACAGTTGCTATTGAGCCTTTCAGGCCTATTAATGCGTCTCTTTACCTCTGTGATAACAAGTTCCATATTGAAGCTCTGAATGAACTCTTGGAATCTGATGACAAATTTGGTTTCATTGTCATGGATGGTAATGGGACTCTTTTTGGGACACTAAGTGGCAACACAAGAGAGGTGCTTCATAAATTTAGTGTTGACCTGCCAAAGAAACACGGAAGAGGAGGACAATCAGCTCTTCGTTTTGCTCGTCTTCGAATGGAGAAGCGTCACAACTATGTTAGGAAGACAGCAGAGCTTGCCACACAGTTTTATATCAATCCTGCCACCAGCCAGCCTAATGTTTCAGGATTAATACTTGCTGGATCAGCTGACTTCAAAACTGAGCTTAGTCAGTCAGATATGCTTGATCCTCGTCTGCAGGCCAAGATTCTGACTGTGGTGGACATTTCTTATGGAGGAGAGAATGGCTTTAATCAGGCTATTGAATTGTCAGTAGAGATCCTGTCCAATGTGAAGTTCATACAGGAGAAGAAGTTGATTGGAAAATACTTTGAGGAGATTAGTCAGGATACTGGCAAGTATGTTTTTGGTGTAGATGACACACTCAAAGCTTTGGAGATGGGCGCTGTTGAGATACTTATTGTGTGGGAAAGTCTGGACATCAATAGGTATGTGCTAAAACATAGCGTTACTGGGGAGATCATTGTGAAGCATTTGAACAAGGAGCAGGAGAACAATCAGAGCAACTTTCGTGATGCTGAGACCAATGCAGAATTAGAGGTTCAGGACAAGATGTCACTATTGGAGTGGTTTGCTAATGAGTACAGGCGGTTTGGGTGTTCTCTTGAGTTTGTGACCAACAAATCACAAGAGGGGTCACAGTTCTGCCGAGGCTTTGGAGGGATTGGAGGAATTCTCCGGTACCAGCTTGACATGAGGTCTTTCGATGAGTTTTCTGACGATGGTGAAGTTTATGATGATTCTGAATAGCAATCAATCATCTCTTCCCCAGTGTAGGTGCAGGAAGGTGCGCGCGCAGTTGCTTGCGCTCAAAAGTTTATCAGGCTTGATCAAGGAGGCTCCATTATCTGATCCTGAAAAGCTTGATGAGGTGATTTCATCTGGAATCCAAGGGGCTAGACGGGTCGACTACATGGAAGGAGGACCTTTCGAGTCACCAATTGTGGATTTGCTCTTAATTAAAGTATTATACGTGGTGGATTTGCTTATTTGGTACTTATCAAACTGCATACTGTATTAGATGTAGCCGGACTTAAATAATGGGCAGTGCTTTAGTTCTAGTATTATGCATGGTGGTTTTCTTATGAATTTAAGCAGCAATTTACCTGTAGCTTTGCTGCCCTTCAGTTCACTCAATCATTTAAAACAAATGACTTGATTTACACCTGTTAAATTAGTATATTATGAGCAGAAGAAACATTGGTTTCGTCTTTTTTCTCCCTTCCATTTCTGGAATTCTGGGTATTGTTTTCTATGATGTACATGAATCACTTGGATACCTTTACTTGAACATGTCAATGTAGAATAGTATGACTGGAAAATTATGTCATATGTGATACGTGCACGTGCTACACTGCAACTCAAGGAAGGTGATCGATCACATTCTATCTGAACTAACACGTGTGGAGCATCTTGACTACTTCTAAATGTTACAGCAAAGTTTAAACCACCCTGCAACATCACATACTATCTTTCCAGCTTCTTGGTCAGACCAGTTCAAAATCTTCCACTTTATTTTGCTGTATACAAAGGCAAAGTGTTTTGCATTCACACACAAGCATATAATGGATTTGTGCAGAGAATTTTCTCCTGCTCTCCTAAAACTTTCATTCATAGTCAAAACTGAAAATGAAAATGCAACGACAAGCTAATGGTAGAACACTAATTTTGGTCCTCTTTATCTCCATGCTCATCTGTTCTGGCTCGGTTCACTCGTGCGACTTCACAAGCTCTCCCTCTCCTTCACCGGCGAGTTGTTCCCACACTCTTCACTGATCAAACATTAACTTTAACGTGCCTGTTTGCTCTTCATTTTTCTGGAGACAATATGAATATATAGTTATATACTAGTTTCTTTATCTGTAGGCCATTGGGATGCCAACACCACACGAGCCATCTAAAGGGATTTTCAAAAAGAAAAGGAGAGGGTCTTTCCCTTCGACTTGTTACTCAAAATGTAATCAGTGCGAACCTTGCATGCGAGTTCAAGTATCAGTCCGGGCAATGGAATTGGAAGAAAACGAGTACCATCCACAAGTCTGGAAATGTGCTTGTGGTGATAATATATTTTCCCCTTAGGTTAAATTTAAGTTCTCCTGTCCTCTCTCACAGTAACTGGTAACTTGTCTCACAATAACAGTTCTTCTGTAAGAAGTTTCCTTTATGTGCAGTAAAGGTCTGCTTGCTTTTTTAACTTCAGAAATTACACTCAACAATCCCTTCTGAAAAGAGGTTGTATAGCTATAGAATAAGCGAAAATTCAGACACCATGAATATGAAAACCTTAGTTAATTGATTTACAAGAATTAAAAAAAAAAATGAACGATTTCTAGAATACAACATAGGATCTAAACGAAGCCACCCTAAATAAAACTACACTTCCGGTGTTCTTGTTCTCCGTAAAGTGCTAGTCAGGTGATCTCGGTTGTTGTTCACTTTCATATTCAATCATAGTCGCAGCTTTTTAGTTCCTGCACAGAGAAGCATCATGGAATTATAAGAGTTGGGAGCAAATAAAACAAATGTACTCCAACATTTTGGTGAGAAAGGGGGAACATTTTAATTAACCCAAGCACAAGTCATCTGTTGAACATGAAAAGCTGTGACATAAGAGGATTACCTTCGACAACAAACGATGTTTTGTCATCAATTGTGTCTTGGCTTTGTCTACAATGGAGCTCCTCTGCACATAATACAGACATGGATGTTAGTGCAAATGGTGCAGTTTGGTAAAGAGTCGGACTACTTTTTAAATTGTAAACACATCATGCATAGTTTGTCGGCATACCCGAAGCCTGTCTTTCTTTCTTTGTTCCTTCGTTAGCATGTATTGATCTCTTTCTTCAGGCATAAAGAAGCGCACATAGATCTGTAAATTTATTATAACAGACAGAACAAATAATCAAGCCTCAAATTGAGTACAAGACATAGAAACATGGTGCTCTATACATCTTCACAAGGGGTAAACACCAGATGCAGCCAACCGCTTTATATATTTGACTTTGAATACAACATCAAGATATATCAAGTAGAAGTAATGTGAAAGTTAAAGATGACCAACCTTATCAGTAGTAGCCACATACAACTCTGGACCTAAATTCTTGCTTTTACGAGGATCGAACTCAAACAAATTCTGAAGCTTCTCATTTTCCTGTTACCACAATGAAAGTTGTTAATTGGCCTTAAACTCGCTGAGAAAATCAGTAAGAACATAATACTGATAATAGGGTAAAAACTAACCTCCATATGTTTTTTAAATCCATCAGCTAGAAACCTCTTCAAAAACTGCAGCTGTTATAATAGAGTATCAGATATTGATCAGAAAACTTCAAAATCTGCAAAGTCGTATCAAGTAATCATACAGAAATATGGAACATGTAGCTTACCTGAATTATTTGATACCATGATGACAACGTTAGTACTTTCCCTTTGACCACTAAAGATTCTGCCAGGACATGAGAACTCTGATAAAGAAAAACAGTTCATAAATTTAACTTCTACAAACGATAAAGTACACAAGTAATTCTATAATAATGTACTCTTAGGTAAAAGATTGACTGTTACCTCAAAATATCTTACAACATTGTGGATTTTGTCTGCATTATTCTCAGTTCGTAGATTTTTGTAAGCACATTTAACTTTCTTTAAAAGATGGGCTCCAAGTGATTGTTGCATTTGTGAATAACTGGGGCTTGAACCATTTTCTTCATTCCAGAACTTTTCAAGAGAGCCAGTTTCAAAAATTAAAGCTAATGCTTCACTAGCTGCTCCACATACTAATTTGTTGTCGTGATCTAGTAAATTTGCGAAGTATGAAATGGCCCTGTATCAATACGTATAATTGTTATATAGGACCCCTTCAAGTATGAAAGATTGTTTATTAAAGCAATTCACAAACATTCTACATAATTTGGAGATGCACTTTACCCTTTCCAGTAGGTGTAGCTGAGTCTAAATCCCTCCATGCTTGAAAGAAGAAACAACCAAGCATACACTGCGGCAACTAGTAACTCCGCTGAATTATTTTTTGTGTTGACCTAATGGTTAAAACAAAAACTACTTTAGAAACAAATTATAAGGTACAAAGGTAGTAACAATAGGAGCCACAAGTATAAAGTATTATGAATACTTCAGAAAATTAATAGTGACAAGTAAACTGGAGAAGTAAAAGTTTGTTGTAACTACTGCTGAATTTGGTAAAATTTGAACCAAAGAAGAAACACAAGCATAGCCAAAGTAACACATACATCATAACCCGACTCGGGATTGAGGTACTCCCATATAATATGCATGGCACTCTCTGTTTCATCTGGATTGGTTGCACCAAAGAAAGCAACAATAGCCAAGCAATCCAATATCTGCATGAAAACACCCTTTTGTCTAAGATTTATACGTCCTGAGAAATCCTCTGAATAAAAACTACGAACCAAAAAATTAGTTAAGCTACCTTTATTGTTGTGGACCCAGATTTCAGAGCTTCGGAAAGTACAGGAAGCAACTCTCTATATATTTCAGAGAGTTTATCTTCACAACCAACTATTGTTGCCAGCAAGCCTATCACATGAAATGAATTATTCACCTCCTTGGTAGAACCTTTCTTCACAGAGTTCAAGCATCTGTATAGAAAGGTAGCAAACCTGAAGAAAACAAAATATCTGTCAATATTACATCGCTGCAATATTAAATACAAATAAGAACACATCATAATGAGCTCTCTTGACAATCTTCTATATAGTCTAGATCAGTCTATGTCAATCTTCTATACATGGTCCGTGGATTCTAAAGTACTACAGAAATATACAGGCATTCAGTGCAGTATATTGTAACTGCATCGATAGGGAAATCTAGATCAGATTGATTCTGGTACTTAACTTTTCCTTTTACGATGCATACAGAAAAGAAAAACAAAAGTACAAGAATCAATCTCTTATGCATAGTATTACATGAGCATTTGGCTAAACATGCAACAACTTGGCTAAAAAAAATAAACAACTTTATTAAATTTCTCTGAAAGTAAAATAAACTTGCTTACTTCTCTTCCAGCAAGTTTTTGCTTAGGTTTCTATTTAAGCCTTCAATCATAAAGGTTAGTGTCTCCTCTCGCTTATCTCCCCTTCATTGACAAAACAAAGAAACCCATCAACACATGGTGCCTAGTAAAATTCCAATATACCAAGTTCGAGAATTACACAAAGACATTACCTTTTCTCATATAACCCTTCTACTAAGTAAGTAGAAATTGGCCCCGAGGGGCAGGGACGAGGAACCTGAGTCAGTTTTTCCGGTAACTCATCCTCATACTCATCAGCAACAGTTCTTCCTCCAGCTTCTATTACAATGCAGAAAAACGTAAGAAAGTTTGCACTTCAAATTAAGCTATAATGGACCAGAGGCCACGTACAAAACTTGCAAACAACCAGTTAAGGATAAAGAAAATTACTTTGTTTGCCTTTTTTCCTCATGGCATTTGGAGGATGAAGACTACCTTTTGCTCTCATGTTCGAAAACCCGCGACGCCTACTCATTATCCTAACTCTTCCAACTAATTCAACACTAATTCCCCAATTCAAATTGCAAAAAAAAATCCTAATTCACAACACAACCAAATTGATTCTTGCAAAACTCTAATTTAAAATCCACCAGCCCTCTCTTGTCCATACGAATTGCTCCGATCACCTCACTACGACGACGAAGCTCCTCCTCAAATTGAAACCACTCCAACATTGTTATTGCTTAGGTCTCATCCAGATCCCACCTTAAATATGTTCTCTTTTGTATTTCCTAATCCTACACTGAAAAGGATCAAACTTTACGAATCTCACAAGCAAACCCAAAACTTAACAAAATCGGAAATCAAAAACCCCAATTCAAATTTCCATAAATCTTTACCTGGACGATCACGGAATCCATGTCCAAAACCCACCTGACCTCCTCCTCTGTTGGGGTTCAATTGGTCAACGAAGGTTTGACCTTCTCACCAGGAAGCTCTGACTCACACAATGTGAAGCTCTGTGCTGCTGATGTCATGGCGCGCGTCATCTCTGTGGTACTATTCGTCTTCTTCCACATTTGTGTTCTAGCAAGTTTTGCTGGTTTTGAATGTCTCTGAAGATATAAATAGGTTGTCACTATTTTACGTTTGATCCTCAAATTAACCTTAATAGTGAATCGAGTCCCTGTGTACTTTTGTTTTGACAATTTAGTCCTGACCCAATAGTTGTTTGTCTTCGGCAATGTTAGTGTTTGGTTTGGCTCTTTCGCTACATCAAAGCCTTGTCATAGAGAAATATGATTGTGTATTCACTATACTATATCGATGACTCGATAGTGTATTAAAGTGATCGCAAGAGTTTATGGTTTAATGTTTCCAATTTGATATATTTATAAGGATTTGGAGAGATATAATAGCGTAAAAATATTCAAGTTGAGACCATCGGTTTCTATATAATGGCTCTAAGAGAAATTAGTGCCATCCACTGGTCGTAACTTTGAGAAACAGGGCTCGATTGAGGTTGAATCTTAAAGAACTTTTGAGTGCAACATACTATTTCTGAACCTAGCTTTTCACCTTTTTCCAGATCGTTGATTGAAGATAGTGGAGATGAAATACTCGGCCATTCGATAAGAACATATGAACACATTTTTACAAGTCCAACCAATTAAAAAGAACAGAAGGTTCAACTTATAAAACATAGTAGTTAGAAAACCTCAAATCAAAAGTAATTTGCATTTGTTATGAATCCAAGAGACACCCAAAGACAAGATAGAAAACTGTTATCAGTTTCTGGGAAGCCAAAAGTGTTTCTACCTAGTGCATCTGCACGCATTTGCAACCCTATGAAGCCAAAAGTGCTTCTACCTTTGCAATTTGATCCTCTTCATTTTTTGGTGTTGGACTCCTATTAGCCTCATGATATAAATCATGTCCCCATTTCTCAACACGACCACCAGTAGAATGATACCCTTGCCTCTCACCAAATCTATCTCTTCCTCTATAGTTGCGGCCAGCACCACCATTGGTGTACCTTTCTCTCGAAGGAAAGGCACCTCTCTGCGCTTCTCCCTTGTAACGCACCCTGTCTCCTCCAAATTGCTTCTCAGATCTATCAAAGTGGCGTCGGTTGTCACCTCTTTCCTCCTTCTTTCTACTTCCTTCCATCGAACGGTCAGGATGGCTTGACTTTGCAGTCTCTACTGCTGGTTTTTCAGTATTTTCAGACTCCAGTGGAACTTTCTTCTCCCTGAAAGCGGGTCTTTTCCTTGCAGCTGGTAGATCAGCCTCCATTTCTGAGTAACGATCATGACGCCAGGTCCTGTTTTCATCACCATTAGGTTTCTCATTTCTTAGCCGTGAATCATTAGTTGTTTTGCTCACTGTCTTATCATCATGGTGATCCTTTGAATCCCTCCGGCGTCCATGTTCTAAAATAGAGCAGTATATGTAAATCAGGCTATCTTTTATGATATTCACCATGACAATGCAATTGGAACCCTAGAGCTGATGGGAGGAGTGAGACACCACCAACCCACCAGGCTACCAAGGCACGATATTTAAGTTCACAACTGAAAAATAAACTAACATAACAGAAGCATAAAAGAAAAATTCCTTCTTTTTATTATGTTTCTGGAAGTAGGGTTTTAGACTTTAATATGTTAAATGTAATGGTGGCATATAAGGAATCGTACCAGAAGTTGAACCACGACCAGAGCTTCGAACAGCTTGCCCGGCACCACCACGCTCATCATGCTTCTATAAGACATGCACAGGCAAGCCTACTATTGTTAGGCCCTTGAAGGAATATGGGGGAGATTAAGGACCCCACTACAACAGCCCATACAAAAGGTTTGCATACACGGCAACCAAGTAAGTAAACTCTATAGAAACACAGGTTCGTAGCTGAGAAATTTCAGATCAAGGTGAAATACCAAGTTCTTGTGACTTTTAAGAGTATTTCAAATCAAACTTAATCCACTGGAAGAAATCATGGATCAGATAGCTTCCCTTTAAAGCAATACTGTAAATTTTGTAACAAGGAGACAAAGAAGAAAATAAAACTTCAGGGATTTCATGTGCATTTTTGATAGCTCATCTAATAGGGAAGATGCTACTTTTACTGTAGAAGTTAACACCATCCCCACTCCGATATATTGTCTACTTTCTGCAAGAGTTGATATCACATCATTAGACATAAAGCAACAACTTTCACTTATACAACATGCTACTGCATAATTATTAAACCTAGAGATAGTAAACAACTTATAAGTATCCCAATATAACAAACCAAGGAAGGTATAAACTGAAAGTTGGAAGTTAGAGGATGACCCCTTGTGGCAGTTCCTATAGCATGAATACTAAGTCCACATTAGTTACCCGACAATGTTATAAGACTAAGACCATGAAGCTAGAAACAATCAGAAAACATCACCTACACATTCTGCAGACAAAGGCTAATAAGTTGAAGAGATTCATAAATATATCCAGCACCTGAAAATAAGATCGAGACCGGGGTGCTTCAGTTGCATCAGAGGAGTTTTTGGTTAGCTCTTGATGTCCACTGGGTTTTGTATCAGACTCCTTCCTGGGAGCCCCACTTTCCACCTTGGCATCAGATCCTAATGGGGACTCGAGCGGCAATGCATCTTGCAGCCTGCGGCGCTGCTTTTGATCCTGGTCCTCCTGGTCAGTCTTCTTTGCACCCTCCAAATTACTCTTCTCGAAGACTCTATCTTTGTTGTCTTGCTCATCCCTCCTATACCTCTTGGCACTACAATCAAGCAGTGACAGTCATTAGCTACCACGTCCTACTTCAAAATCATCCATTCTTATCTGATCACAACCAGGCTTATCTACTTAAATGAGAGCATTACTAACATGGAAAATGCCCTTTCACCGCTTTCTTAACTCGAAGAAAGCTTCAATCTTTCAACCAAATAACCCTAAATTTGAAATTTGATTGATTACCCAATAAAGTTCACATTCTTATTTGTGAAAAAACAGATTCACATGCCTGAACTCACATCTTTCTAACTGTTTGTCATTGGAAACCAACAAAAGATAATAGCCAATGTTCCACATTATTGATTTGTTCTCATATAAGAATGGTATTCAAGATAATTCTACAGTTTTTGAAGCACTCACTCACTATCTCAATGCATCAAGTCCCGTAATTTGATTCACATACAAGTATAAGAGAGAGAGAGAGAGAGAGAGAGAGAGAGAATTGAAATACCCGGGTTCCCTGTCGAACCTGGAACGGTGTCGTCTGGAATCAGAATCGCGACTGTCTCGTCGGGACATCGAGTTGGGGAGCTGGAACGGTTTAAAGTCTGGATAGAGTCTTTTGTCTTAGGGTTGCTTTGCTTCAATTGTTGTTGTTGTTGTTTTTGTTGTTGTTGGGTGTAGGGGCCAGGTCTGGAATTTTATAAGAATCATGCTCCTCTGCCACGTCAAATTTCTTTTATCTATTATTTTTTATTTTAGTTAAAAAAATTATTTAGAATTAATTTTAATTTTCTTTTTCCTTTTTGTTTTTGTGGTTGGTTTAAATTATTATTTTTGAATTAGAAAAAAAATTCTTCAAATGCTTGGGAGCTTGGGAGCTTGGGAGTAGAGTAGAGTTTAAGAAATATATTGCAAATAAATGCAATAATACTTGGCATGCGAAGATTGTTGAAATTTTCGAATGGAGTTTCTCTGGTCAAAATTTGTTCAACGATAAAGCTGAATTTATTCTTCTAGTGGCGACGAGTTCCTTACTTCATCAAATGATCGTAACCTTCTAGTCGTAGGGTGAAACTAAGTATCCTCGAATTTTTATATCCTCTTGCGGCAACATAATAAAAAAAACTGTGCTTTTGGTAATCAAGTAGCTATTACATCGAGTTCTTTTTTCTTTATGTCACCGTTATGTAAAAGCAAATCAAGTAGCTAGTAAGACACTCTTTGCTGGTTGGTGCTTAGTTGAATACATTTATTTGGTAGAGACTCCTGATATCATTTCAAACCGTTCTCTAGATGCTTATTGTAAGCAAGGGTTTAGCCTCAAGAGTTTACGAGTTAATGAAAGCAATCAACACTGTCTCCGATGAGAAACAAAGGTAATTGGTAATCTATTACTTTGAAAACTAGAAAGGGTAATTGCAAATAAAATTATAAATAACTTTCAATGACAAATATTTCGGAGTGAGAGTGATAGCTTTTGAAAATTTGCGTTCTCGGGGAGTCGAAGGTATACATTCCCTTTGAAAGATCTGCTATACCTTGCATATATAAATCTTTGAAAGAGCATAGTATAATTAGTCAAGAACAGATTAAATTCCTTTGACATCGGAGGAAGAATTTAGTTAGTCAAGTTCGAGCATCATGGAGGACAAGTTGGAAGAAATTAAAGAGTGCAACTCCTGACATCAAACATTAAAAAGAATTTTTCTAAGATTACAAAGAGAAAACGTTGAAATTCTTTTACCGGTCAAAGAAAGAGATGCAATTCGATGAGGGAGTGATTAATATACTTTGTAATTCCAGCTAGGCATCACCATATTAATGTAAGTACTGCACATGAAAAATGAATTTGTTCAAGTGAAAATGTCAACAAAAGTTGTAGTAGTGAATTAATTCAAAACATTAAATATTTATACTTTACATAAAATGAGAATGACTTCAGCCTGGTATTCCATACACCAACTTTTTTTTTTGTGATTGTTGACGTTATTTTCCATCCAAATGAAGTCATCAAATTTCTAAGTCAACTTTAGGTAATTTTATAAAATAAAATTAAAATTAAAAAAAAACATAGAAACCACACTCACGGATGTATAGCAGGTGTATTATACACTGAGTGTATAGGAGTCCCTGGATCCCATCTTTGGTTTAGGGGATCGAGGTTGGATCTCAATTAGCATGCCTCTACCTTGGTACCCCAGATTGGGAATAGGAAAAGAAGGTAGACTATCCATTTTGATTGTTTGTATCTTGTGAATCATTTTGTTTAGGTGTTCCTTTGCGTGACTGTGAATGTTTAGGCCCAAATGCTCAATGTTGACACCATATGTTCTGTGTCTATTTCGGCTATCTGCTTTGCTTAGCTTCTGTTTTTGAATCGCTTATGGGTTTTGCAGTAGAAAGAAAATTGAATGTACATAGATCGTGTAGATCTGTTTGCCACAAGTAATGTAGAGTTTTGCTACTTGAAACTTGAAAGTTGAGACTAAAATAAGTGATTTTATTTGGCAGGAAGAAATTTCTCAATTTAAAATGGACTTGATGAGGATAATTATTTGGATTCATGATGTGCTTTTTGTGATATTGATAATCAGGCTGAGGCGTCATCGCAACCCATTTTCATTCCTCAAAGGATGTATGGCAAGCAACACTTCTCAAACTGCAGAGTTATTCTAATGAGAGATGATTATTGAGTATGATCGGACCAAGGTGAGACGCAATCAGATGAACAAATAAGAGTCTAGCTAGTAGTTTAATTTTGTTACTACTGATATCAATTTATCAGCTGCTCTCCTTGTTCCACTGCTTCATATGTAGCAAACATCTTCTTGTCAAAACAAATGTGGCGTGTAGCCCCAGTATCCACCCACCAATCATCACTGCTGGTCATCATGTTTACTTCAGAGATCACAGCTGATAAATTGATATCAGATATTCCACATGAGAGTTTGTCCTCTTCGGCTATATGAACCTCCTTGGCCTTGCCTTTATATTTTTTGTAGTTGTTTGTCTTTCCTTTACGGCTACGACAATCAGAAGCTCTATGCCCAGGCTTGTTACAATTGAAACATTTTCCTTTGAAATTACGATGCTTCTTTGTATTCTCTTGCTCTTTGCCTTCACCAGAATATTTTCTCTTTTTATTCTCTTGTCCATCTTCAACAACATGAGCATTTGCTGCCATGGAATTAAGTCGATCATCTTGTAATCAAGAAAACGCCCAATGATATATTTCTTCTTTCCAGCGTCCTCGGTCTTATATTTCTTGTCAAGAGACTCCCATAAGGCCTTAGCAGTTTTCATTGGACTATAGACAATGTATAATGCATTGTCCAATCCATTGAGGATGTAATTTTTGCACAGAAAATCAGAATGATGCCAAGCATCTGCAGCCGCAGCAGCCTCCACAGATGAACCACTGGCAGGGGCATCTTCCTTCAGAATTTTGTCAAACTCAAGGTTGTTAGGTAGAAGAGCATCTTTTGTTGCCACCTCTTGAAGTCTGTTCCATTGAACTTCTCAGGTTTCTCTCCATGTTTAGAGGGGTCTGATATCACCACAGATATAGGATTTGCCTCGCTTTGTCCCATATCATCCCTAGTAACATTTGAATTGTCACCGTTCATCTTCCTTTTATAGAAGAAAATCCAACTTATAATTTTATACAAATAATATGGGTATAAAGAAACAAACCAGTAAGCCAAAACCTAAATTAATGTAACTTACTAGAAACTATCACAACTAGTTTAGATTACAGCAATAGGATAACTAAGAGCAGGATTTCGTCTTAAGATTGTTGGAAAAATTGAAACGAAATATTGCTGCAATTATACTCTATATCAAATCGATCACATAGAGAACAAATAGAAAAATTAAGACAAACCTTTTACTGATACTAATCGAGGCTAGAACTTGGTTCTATTTCCTTAAGACGAAATTGCCTCCCTCGTCGGTGCTTGAAGGGTAATTGGAATTGGCAAACGTCTCCCAGGAATTCAACGATTAACTTTTTCTAGAAGAAGCACAGCAATCTAGAAAATGGACGAACACAAATTGTGTGGTACTCTCTTGTATGCTAGAATGGTTTTAGGAGAAACTTTTGATGGAAAGGAATTCCAAGATCGATTGATTGTAGAAAGATGAAATTGATGCTTGTTTTATAGGAGTCAAATGTCTGTTCGTGAAAGAATGTGTTTACTGATTTAAATGCATCAGTTGCATTGTTTCAGTAGAACTCTTTCAACAGATAAGTTGTAACTTCTTGATGACAGTTACAAGATATTTAACTGCCTATAATTTCCATTCAAATAAAATTAAATATTTAATAAATAAATATTTAAATTTCTAACAATTCATTTGTGAGATATGTAAATTTACGAAAGATTTGGCAAAGCAACAAACAATGGAAGTTGATCATTCTCATTTACTTGGAAAGATTAGTTGCTTGCTTGATGAACATGCAAAGTAATAATATATATTGATACCCAGTTTTTCAATCTTTCATCTCATATCTCAACTTCATTTAGTCTAGACATCTCATTTCTATTGTGTCCAATGGCGAGTCAATCCAGCAAGTCATTGGATGCGTAAGAGGTTCCTAAAAAAGAACAACATTGCGGATGAAAAATATGAAAATGATCCGATTAGGTGCATAGTTGAGGAGAGGGAGAGACCTGTACGCCGTGGTTCAATTAAAGGTAGGATTATTGTTCCGCGCTATATAACTAAAGGTCATGAAAATCTCTACCGTGACTACTTCGCTGATCCACCTATATTTTCTGATAATGTTTTTCTGAGAAGGTTTCGAATGAGACGTCATGTTTTTCTTAGAATTCAAAATGCAGTGCTTTTATGCGATCCATAATTCTTGCAAAAGAGGAATACTGCTAGAGCTATCTGCATTAGAGATGGAAAAATTGTCCGCGCATTAGAGAGGAATACTGCTAGAGCTATCTGCATTAGAGATGGAATGTTGGGGACCGTAGACTATATGCATTAGAGATGGAAAAATTGTCCATCTGCATGGCGAGGTATGTATTCTGGTCACTACCATGAACCAACAATTATATTGGAACCTGTAGCTTCATATGATCTTTGGATTTGGCATGCATTTTTTGGGTTGCCAGGATCTCACAATGATATCAATGTATTAGATCAGTCTTCTTTATTTGATGACCTAGCCACAGGACGTGCTCCTCCTGTCAACTATTTAGTTAATGGCAAACCGTGTAATATGGGATACTACCTTGCTAATGGTATATATTCAACATGGGCGACATTTGTAAAGACAATATCAGCTCCACAAGGAAATAAGAAGAAACACTTTGCTAAACAACAAGAGGGAGCAAGAAAAGATGTAGAGCGAGCATTTGGAGTACTCCAAGCACGTTTTGCAATTGTACGAGGACCAGCACGTTCATGGAATCAAGAGACACTTAAAGATGTATATCATGATAGCATGCATAATAATGCACAATATGATTGTGGAAGACGAGCAAGATGATGACCACTATATTAGAAATATTGGTCGAGATCATGATAGTGAAATTGATCAAATCATTGAGAATTATGATATAGTTGGAGAGCCTTCAAATGTATTAATATCACATGAGCGAACACAAACATTGATGGAGTTCATTGACAACCATCTCCCTAACACTGAAGTGAGTAATACCACTTGGTTCCCAAGTTCTATAAAGCTTATGTCTTTCAATCAAAACCAGAATCTCCTTATGGACTATATAACAACAAATAAACAAATTCATCATTCAAAAGAAAAATTTGGATAACAATCATCACTGACCTTAACAGAACAGAGAGAATAGATAGCTCTCAATGTAGCTGAAAATGTACAACTTTCAAAGCAACAAAAAATGAGAAAAGAAAGAGATTTGCACCAAAAAAATGAACTGACATCTAGTTCGCACTTCACAGGTGACTCCAGACTAGTTTCCGTTAGCAGCTCTTTTTGCTATGATTCCCTGTTGAAGTCCTCTAAAATATTCTGCCCGCATTGGTTCCATTGTAGAAGTATCAATTGCCATTATTGCATTATCCTCTTTTCCAACTTGAATTTCAAGTTCTTGTTTCCTCAGCTTAATGTTCTCTTGTTCTGCATCATACATCAGTTGAAATTGCTCATCCTCCTTATGAGCATGTTCAACTTTCAGAGCATATTAGTCTCCTAATTCAGATTGGGTTGCTTCCACTTTCGCTTTAGCTTTTGCCTTCCTTGCCAAGGTCTTGGCAGCCTTTTTGCCTATAGGCCTCTCCAAGCATGGAGACTCATTGCCTTCAACATCGCCATCAGCTAAATCTATTGTATCTGGGGTAGCAGATGGAGTGATAGGAGACGAAGTAGCAGGAATCGTAGCATGAGTTTTCTTTGGTTTTTTCCTAGAGAGTTCCAAGTTCCATTTTGGGTGGAACTTCAACACATGCCAACAATGCTCATATGTAAAGTTGTATACTTGCTCCCTCCTAAACTTTTGTTTGGCTTCCACAATCTGAAGTTCTGAACAAACATAAAAACAAAATAGAGTTAGTTATTCTATACTATGTTACTTGGAATATATCACTTTAGTAATTTAGATTACCCATCTTGTTCAGTTGTACCACTTGCCCTTGTCCTTTCAATTTCAGCATAATAGCCACAAAATTTGTTCACATCCAGTTGAATTCCAGACCAGCGATGCATGAGAGAACCCTGATTACGATCACTCTCTAGTTCAAAGTTCTTCTCAGCATAGAAATACTCCCAAATTCTTTTCCAAAAAGCAACACCTTTTTGATCATTTCCTATTGCTGGATCAAGGGTAGTATTGAGCCAGGCAGACACAAGAAGGTTGTCTTCTTGAATGGAGAAATTCTTGGCTCTTTTAGCTCTCTTTGTGGTTTTGGGTTCACTTTGAACACCAACTTGACTTCGAATAGGGTTCTGACTATAGCTAATAGTATCACCAGATGCAGGATAACCAAATGTTGAAAACAAATTATCATTACGCCCTGAGCTTCCATTGAGGATATTGGCATAATTTAAAATATCCTCTCCTAAATCTATTGCAACACGCGGGACTTGAGCAGAATCCATCTACATGTATAGGAATTGATAATCAACATAAGAAAACATTCAGAGAACATGTCAAAGCAAAGTAACAAAACAAATTGTAAAATGTTACAATTTAGGCTACATGGCATCGAAAGAGTGGTTCTTCTTTTATGGTTTGCATCTGTGATCAAATCAAACCTTTTAAATTTCATTCCAGATGCAAGAAGATAGACATCTATGAATATGACATGTTCTTCATTGGTGAGAGTGACCTCTAAATGAGAACTAACTCAACAAACAAACTATTTTGCTCACCTATCGAATTGAGAATAACATACAATTCAGGTAATCATATCAAAGAGACTCAGTTCTTGCTCAATTACAAAAGTACAGCTTGTGCTCTATATATATAAACCCAGGGAAACAACCCAAGCACCTCATCAAGACAAGCACTGAAAGAACACATAAATAAGGGCACACGACCAAATTAGCAGAGATAGTCCATAGCCCTAAGCATATCCCATTTACATGTTATAAAAACCATCGTCCAAAGCATATAAATATATAGACAAGCCTCTTAAAGACATAAAAGCATATCACTGAGTAAAACATCAGTTAATCTCATTCAAATCTGATTTACACCCATAATCTGATATCCCGACTTCTTCTTTTATGGTTTGCATTATCAAATCAAGCATAGACTGGCCAAGAAAAGAGCTATATACATATAGGCATTATATGTTATAAAAACCATCGTCCAAAGCATATAAATATATAGACAAGCCTCTAGAAGCAACAGATTAAAGACATAAAAGCATATCACTGAGTAAAACATCAGTTAATCTCATTCAAATCTGATTTACACCCATAATCTGATATCCCACCAACGTACTCAAGTTTCAAGAAATTGCAGTGATTCTAGATATATGATTAATCAAACAAGTTTCATGCTTACCGAACAAAAAACGAGAATAGTCCCAAATCCCTTTTTCAGGGTTTATGAATTTCACCACAAATTTCTGTCGCCCAAACCAAAAAGTTTTGAAATCGAAGAACACCAAGGAGAAAGAAAGGCAAGAGAAAAGGAAGACGATTACCTAGAGGTTTGAATTTGAACAAATTTTCCCGTTGGAGGAGATAGCGAGCGTCTCGAATTTCTCTCTCCTCTCCTAGATTTGGCGAGCGTAGTAGCGAAAACCATTTTGGCGAACAATATAGCGAGTCTGCTGGAGGCCTGATTTTGCTATTTTCAGCTTATCACGCTCGCTAAAATAGCGTAGAATCAATTTTGGCGAGGCTGGTAAAGTTGCTCTCATAACTGACTTCAACGGAATATAAAAGTTGGAGGAGATAGCGAGCGTCTCGAATTTCTCTCTCCTCTCCTAGATTTGGCGAGCGTAGTAGCGAAAACCATTTTGGTGAACAATATAGCGAGTCTGCTGGAGGCCTGATTTTGCTATTTTCAGCTTCTCACGCTCGCTAAAATAGCGTAGAATCAATTTTGGCGAGGCTGGTAAAGTTGCTCTCATAACTGACTTCAACGGAATATAAATGTGCTATTCTGGAAAACATAATTGTTCAAGTAAAGATCGTAATGGTACTATTTATGCTGCAATGACGCATAAAAGTTAGATATACCTTTCTTACAGGAAGTGAGGATATAAATGCCATCACATTCATTCGATTGCTGGGTAAAATAAACTGTCCATTCGGTTTGTTTATATCTGAGATTCTGAGCAAACCTGAGGAATGAAATATGAAGAGGTTTTCTCAACAAATCGTCTCAATCAAATTTTGTACAGATAGTTTTAG
>BDJD01001752.1:11372-28468 GCA_002564525.1 Rosa multiflora
GTTTAAAGGGTTGACCGGTTTTTGGTACAGACATCTGTGTGAAATGAGTAACACACACGGATATCTGTGTGAAATGTTAACACGGAAATCCGTGTGAAAAAATCATTAGCTACAGAATTCCGTGTGAAAAACTATATTAGCTACAGAATTCCGTTACAATAAGTTTTTAATACAGAATTCTATGTGAAATGAGCAACACACAAATATCTGTGTGAAATGTAGACACGGATATCTATGTGAAAAGAAAAATTAGCTACTAAATTTTGTGTGAAAAAATAGAATAGAGACAGAATTCTGTGTAAACAATAATTAACATGACTAGTTATATATTACCGAGATATATATCAGTGGTAAATATATATGTATCTCACACGGATTTTCGTGGCAAATTTTTTCCCGCTCACTTTTTTGGAACAAATTCAATTTCCCTCCCCTAGTAGTATTACACACGGATTTCCGTGGATTACTGAGGTACATACACACGGATATCAGTGGTAAAAGTAAATGTATTTCACACGGATTTCCGTGGAAATTCCTCTTATAACCAGCAAATTGATCCAAATCTGAAGCTATTGAGTTACATTTACACGGATATCTGTAACAAATGTAAATGTATTTCACACGGATATCTGTGTGAAATATTATAAACACACATATTTCCGTGCATCACTGCTGCTTAAAACCAGATTGGGTAAATTGAAAAGCCTCCTCCGAATCGAATTCTCCTCTGTCTCCCTCCCTCTCATCTCCTCCACTCACTGCCCCCTCCCCCACCCTCTTCTCCCCCTCCCCCCCTCTCTCATATCCCAGCTCCTCTTCTCTGCCTCCCTCTCTCTCATCTCCAAATTGTTTTGGTTTAATGGAGGACAGAGGAACTAGATCTGTTTTCTCTCTCCTCCGACACCCACTTCCGGTCACCACCGTGACTCACCTCCACCATCACCGACCTCCGACGAGTTTAACGCAGCCTCCTTGACTTCCGGCAACAACCCGTGAAGGACCCTGTGCTTTTTCTCAAACCGACGTCGTCTTACTTGGAAAACGGAGGTGAGCATCGATATATTCTGTTTTCATTTTGTTCTTCCATTTATGTCGAAATCAGTCATTCTGTTTTGTAATCATTCTTTTTTGTAATTGTGTTAATAGTTTGGATTTCATCTATTTCTGAATTTGAGTGTCTTATGGATTGAATTTTGGATTTGGTTTTCGCCTTTTGGGTGTTTATAGGCAGTACTCCTGGGATCGATATCGAAGTACTCCCTGAATCAGGTATAATTTTTGTTATTATCTTTGGGTTTTATACTTTTGGTTCTCTTCAGTTAATTTGATGATTGAATTGGGTTGTAGAAGTTTAAAAATCCAAACATGATAAATGTATTTCAGCAGGGGCCCTTGTGTTATGCTTCTTTGAGAAGAAGAGAGGGTAAGTAATGGCCTTGTCCTTGATTTCTTTTTCCAAGGGTCGTGTAGGTGTTCGATTACTGTCTAGGATTGCTTTTAGGCTTTGCTTTTGGTTTAAATGCAGAAACTTTAAGGTAGATTTGGTGGATATGATGAAGATAATGAGTAAATTGATAATGGGTATTGATTTTCCAAATTCTTGTAAGATGACTTCTGATGGTAGTGGATGTTTCTTTGGATAATGTCTGTGTATATTAAAATATTAAGCCAAGCTCATTACTTTTATGTTAATTTGAGATGGAGAATATGAGGATCAGTGCTTAACATACTTAATGAATTGCAGATACTTTGAACTAGTCTTGTTGGTTGTTAGTAAGAATAAAGAGTGAGAAGTGAACCTGGTTTAGCGAGGGGTAGTAAATTGATAATGGATTTTGATTTTTCATCTGTTTAATTGTTTAGATAGAACTAACTTATCTACATCAAGCACTGGAACTAACTTATCAATTATTCATTTTAGAGGTTATGAGTGCGATGCAATGCCGCTAGGCACAGGAACTTTGCAAGGGATAATATTGCAGCATCTTTTTTTTTTTTTCTTCTGAAAATATGGGTTGCAATTTGGTTGTTAAGTTGCAATGAAGTTGTGCTATTAATTTATTGATGGTTGATTGTAGTGGGCAGCTATATACATCTTTATTAGTCATAACGTTTGATTCCATTCTTCATGGAATTTTTATGGTGCAGATGGAATCTCAATTGTCACCAACTTGATGAGGAAAAAGATTATGAAAGCGAAGTTCAGACTTCCTCCACTCTCAGATGCAACACCAGCACCTCAAAACACCCGCTCATTGTTTTTAGGAAGTTTCTTTTGCACATGTGGAAAGGAACTAATGTCCATAAATAGCTTCTAGGATATCGTATTTCCTTTTGGATTTGCAATTAAGAAACTATTTGTATATGATGACTCTATGAATATAAGTTCGCATATTCTTTTCTTAATTTATTGTTATTTTATGAGTTATTGATCTGATTGTGTCAACTTTAATTAAGTAATACAGAACATAAAGCATAATAAGAAAATTAACGAAATTGGTTCCTAATTAATTAGCAGATTTTTTTTTTTTTTTTATAAATGCTATTACTTTTACACACAGAAATCAGTGAGAGTTAGGGTAAAAGAATTTGACACAGAAATCCGTGTGAGATAGGAAGTTATTCACACGGATTACATTTCATTACAGTAATTTATATTCATGAAAAGACAGTGGGGCCCACATCTAATCTTCACACAGACAAAATAATCCGTGTGAGATAAGTATATATTTGACACAGAAATCTGTGTGAGATAGGTAAACATTTGCTACAGAAATCTGTGTGAAATAGAGTTGTTCACACGGATTTCGTTCCATTCTGGTAATTTATATTTATGGAATTATAGTGGGGCCCACGTTAGTATTTCGCACGGACAACATAATCCGTGAGAGATGAGCATTACCCCCCCTCCAAACCGCACGGTAACACCAATCTGTGCGTGCACTGTGTGTAAAAGCTATCACACACTGAAATCAGTGTGAGATAGTCTTATTACCCACAGATTAAAATCCGTGGGTAATTGTTGTTTTGCTAGTAGTGACTGATCTCGTTTACACGAGCAGCTCTTCAAAAGTGATCTATTGTCCACTTGCTGAGATGCATGAACTCCACACTTTCTTATGGAGTTGGACTAGTACTCGTAAATGAAGCATAGCACTGCTGAGTGTGCTGCAAAATTAGCTTGCTAGAAAGAGGATGTGCACTGAATGTGGATTGCCTACTCCATGAACCTCCAACTTCTCTGTGTTTACATTGCATTTATTTTTTCTTTAGTGAATGATTTAATTAATTCTCAAAGTTTTTTAATCTTTTAGGATCATTTCTGTTAAATTTTTTTATTTTGGCTAACAACACGACTTCTTTTAATAATAGTAGATTACTATTATCCTTGATTATTCAAATTCAAGATATCTCACTTATTCTATGCCACTTTTGTGACCAATTTCGACAGTTCTTTGACCTTATTCAATAGAATATAACGACTAGCAATTTGATATCTAGTAGCTTTTCCTTTCCATAAAGGTGGAGCATCATCTTCTTAGCTGGACAAAGGGAAATTGGAAAAGCATCATCTTCAACCATACTTTATTGCTAGATACCAAATTGCTAATGTTAGTCATACTTTATTGCTAGATACCAAATTGTTAATGTTACGAATACTTTATTGCTAGAACCAAATTGTTATTGCTAGATACCAAATTGTTAATGTTACTCATACTTTTTGCTCGAATAGTTTCACCTGGATTTGGCCTTAACAATTTATGCTCTATATAAACTTGGTAGAAAAACCATCGCTAGATACCAAATTGTTAATGTTACTTATACTTTTTGCTCGAATAGTTTCACCTGGATTTGGCCTTAACAATTTATGCTCTATATAAACTTGGTAGAAAAACCATAATAGGCTCACAGCCATTCTGCATTTCTTAGTTCATATTATTTGATTTATTTCTCTAGCTCTTGTGTTTGTGTTTCATTTTCCAAAATGGCTGAGGCACTCATCAACCTGCTTCTGGAACAATTGGTTACAGTTTCTTTTGACCACACAAAAGAAGCTGTGAATCTTATTAGGAATGCTGAGACAGAGGTCAAAAAATTCAGCAGCAATCTAAAAGCAATTCAAGCTGTGCTCGAGGATGCTGAGAAGCAGCAAGTGGAGAAACCTAGCGTGAGAAACTGGTTGGATGGGCTGAATGATGTCTCTTACGAGATGGTTGACGTGCTAGATGAGTGGAACACTGAAATTCTGAAACAAGAGGCAAATGGAGTTGCTACTGAGAAAAAGAAAGCCTCCAAGAAGGTATGTTTCTCCATTCCCTCGAATTGCTTTTGTTTTGGTCTAGTCCATAAGGCAACTCATCTTCATAAAATAGCTACCGAGATGAAAGAGTTGAATGAAAAGCTAAATCTGATTACTGCTCAGAAAGAAAAGTTTGAGTTTCATCAATCCTCAACTCGTAGGAATGATGAACAACTTAAGCAACAGCTAAAAACTTCATCATTTGTCGATATTTCTAAAATATTTGGCAGAGAAGAAGCAAAAGCTGATTTGTTAAGCAAGTTGTTGAGTGATAGTAGTGAAGAAGGTAAAAGGGTCCTTGTCATCCCTA
Organism: Rosa multiflora; assembly: GCA_002564525.1. Taxonomy (NCBI): domain Eukaryota; kingdom Viridiplantae; phylum Streptophyta; class Magnoliopsida; order Rosales; family Rosaceae; genus Rosa; species Rosa multiflora. The sequence continues at coordinate 15,983 of BDJD01001752.1, forward strand.
TAGTGGGTATGGGAGGGATGGGCAAGACAACTCTTGCCCAATTAGCCTACAACAACGAAGATGTAAAAACCTATTTTGAAAAGAGAATATGGGTTTGTGTCTCAGATCCTTTTGATGAGGTGAAGATTGCCAAAGCCATTATTAGGGGTACTGGTAGTAATGAGGACCAGAATTTAACTGAGTTGGACGAAGTCTTGCAGTGTATGTCTAGATGTATTAAGGAGAAACAGTGCTTGATTTTTCTAGATGATGTGTGGACCGAAGACCAAAGAAAATGGGAAAGTTTAAACTTACCTTTAATAATGGAAAAAAATTGTGCTGAAGGTAGTAAAATAGTGGTGACCACACGAAAAGAGAGAGTTGCTCAGATAATGGGAGCAACTACTCAAATGATCCATTTAGAAAAGCTGAGTGATGAAAATTGTCTAGCATTGTTTAGTAGCATTGCATATTTGGAGAGGAAAAAAGATGAGGCTAATGGATTTAGAGCTATAGGTGAGAAAATAGCAAAAAAGTGTAACGGCTTGCCACTTGCTGCAAAAACTTTAGGTGCTCTCATGCGGTATAAGAAGGAAAGGAGAGATTGGCAGGAGGTCTTGGATAGTAAGATATGGGATCTAACCGTGGTTCAGCAAGAAGTTTTTCAACCACTTTTATTAAGTTATTATGAGTTGGCCCCTGTAGTTAAGCGTTGCCTTTTATACTGTGCTGCATTTCCAAAAGATTATCGGTTCAAGAAACACAATTTGATTGAGCTGTGGATGTCACAGGATTATCTTAGTGGGAAAGACTATAAAGAAAAGGAAAAAATAGGTCAAAATGTTTTCGATACCTTAGTAATGCGATCATTTTTTCAGGATGTTGTGAAAGAAGTAGATTTTGATGACAAGAGCATTACTGTATTTTGCAAAATGCATGATATTGTGCATGACTTTGTGCAATTCCTCAATAAGAATGAATGTTTTACAATGGAGGCTAAAGAAGTAGACGGAAGAAAAACGGTAATAAGTGAGGAGGTCCGTCATTTGACGTTAATGTTTGCACCATTTGGTTCTCCACTTTCGGATTTTATTTCACCGGTCAATCAGAAAAAGTTACGTACTCTTGCAACTTTTGATTCAAGCATGCGTAGCATAGATATAAAAGCAATCTCACAACTGAAATATCTGAGGACCTTAAATTTGAGCTGCAACTACGACATTGAAGAACTTCCAGAAGAGGTGGGAGAATTGATACATTTGAGGTATCTCGACTTGTCTGAAAATTATGATTTGAAGAAACTACCGGACAGTGTGGGAAATTTATACAATTTGCAAACCTTGTGTCTTACTGACTGCATGTCGCTTACAGCACTGCCTGAAAATATGGGGAACTTGATTAATTTAAGACATCTTCATACCATGGTTTGTAACCTAGAGTATTTGCCGAGAGGTATGGCGAGATTAACAAGTCTGCAAACACTAAATAAGTGTCCTGTTAATAACGGTGAAGGCTTGAAATTAGGAGATCTGGGAAGCTTCGACCAGCTTCAGGGTAGTCTCGAGATTCAAATCAGGGGGAATTTGAAGGATACGAGTGAGGCGCAGAAGGCTGGCTTGCGGAATAAAAAGCTTCATTATTTGCGGCTATTATTTCTAGGATTGGAGAAGCAGAGCCATGTACAAGTCCTGGAGGCGTTACGGCCGCATCAAGATCTGGAAAATTTACTGATTTTTGGGTATCTTGGCACCACCGCGCCCAGTTGGATGCTATCCTTACAGAATTTGAGATCCCTTTCTCTTGAGTGTTGGAATGAACGCGAATTGTTGCCTCCTCTTGGGAAATTGCCGTTCCTTGAAGAACTATCAGTATCCCGTATGGAGAAAGTGAAGACGGTTGGAGATGAATTTTTAGGAATAACGGGTACTCAAACATCATCATCATCATCATCATCCTCTGTTTTATTCCCAAAATTGAAACAACTCACCTTCCAAAACATGTGGGAGTGGAAACAGTGGGAAGGAGTTGGAGGGTGGACAGAAAATAGTGGTGATGAAATTACAATTATGCCATGCCTTGTTTCCCTCAGAATTCGCTACTGCCGTCAGCTGATGAACTTGCCACTCTTCCTGCAAAAGACGCCGGTCAGGAATGTTGAAATCAGGTCCTGTCGTCGGAGTATTAGAATGCCTGTCTGGCCCGAGAGCTGTGAGGTCGAAATTTTTCAAGATGAGGAGGATCCGGTAATACCGGATGTTTCTGAGAGGTAATTTTGCTCTTGTTTACTTATTCCTTCATCAGATTTCTTTGTTTATTTGCTCTTTTACATCTTCAAATAATCACTAGGCTGTATATATAAGCATGCATGATATATTCTTGCATGAAAAGCAAGTTAGAGACAATTTTATTAATTGACACACAATTTCTCAGCAGGGTTGAAACAGAGACACAGAGAGATGAGGAGATCACCACCAGCACCTGAAACTTCAAAGCTTAAAGACTGCTACTGTAAATATGTGAGTCAGAGAAGGAGTTGGATTGTTCTTCCACAGAAAGCAGGTAACTATTTGCTGTGTCTTACAAATCATTATGATTTTACTTCTAGCTGTTCTGTGATAATTACTGAATCGCTTTTGGTGTTTTAGCTGCAGGTCTTAGGAGACATGGCAATGAGTTACAGATTAAATGATTCCTCAACAATCTCACTTTCTTTTCCTCAGGTCATGCATGCACTAATAGTCTTTTGCAATGCTCTAGATTCTTTAAGTCTCTGTATTTGAGACTACGAGCAGCTTATTTTAAATTACATTCAAACTATATTGATTTGTAATGATGACTTTTTGCAGAAAATGTTGCAACAACACCCTTTTAGCAGGTCAGACCACAGAGTAGCACTGGATCAGCAGAACATGACACTCATGTAGTCTTGATGGTATGCAAAACTTCGTAAAAAAACATTTAATTACGTAGTATAAAATTCATGTTCTTGTAATCCATTACAAACAAGCTCTATGCATCTAATATAGATCAAAATCTATTGTGCAGACAATGCAGAAGTGTGGAGACTCCAAAATTGCATCAAAGTTGTCATGCTGGTGATTAGTCTTCAGGTACCACATGCTGTAATTAAGCTAGATATACCTCTGTATCACCATGCCAGGTGATTTTTAAGCAGTGATAAATCAATATGAACAAAACATCTTCCATTTTGGCCGTACTGGCCATTTTGGATTATTGGTGGGCCACTTAACATAGTGTTGTAATTTTTCATCTGTATCAGATATGATGTAACAGTTAAAGGCTTCAGTTTTCACTTGCAAGGAGTTAGATGATGCTTTTACTTCCAAGGAGTTAGATGATGCTGACAATGTTGATAATGATTGTGGTGATGATGAGCAAGATGATGATAAGAAAGATGATGCTGACAATGTTGATGCTGATGGGCATCAGAATCTATGATGCTGAAAGGAAATGATTTCCAGAAAAGCGGCTGAAAGGATGATTTGCCAATCACATCCACCTCTACTGGTACGACTTCAGTTGAGTTCGTTTATTTGCAATGTGTTTACTCTTTAAATGTGATCTTGCACATTTTTTATTTTATGAAGTCATCAAAGAATTTATGCAAGTTTCCTTAACAGTTAGGAGAAGATGAAAAATGCCTTCGATATGTGGAGAACTCATTGAAAAGATTAGGGATGGCCAGGAGAGAGCCATGGTCACCTGAAAATGCACAGCTTAAGAGTATTGTATTTAGAAATATGGGACTGGTGGGTATTGGATTGCAGTTCCAAAGAAAAAACTGGTAACTTTTTGCTCATAGTTGTTTCAAATGAAAATCTTTTAACTTTTGCTTCTAATTACGTTGGAAAACTTTTGGGGTCTTGAATTAACCGCAGGTCATAGAGATGTGGCCAGAGTCGCAGAACAAGATGGCTCAACTATCTCAGCAGGTCCAACATTAAGCATATGCTAATTATAGTTAGGTATTGCATCTTCTTAAGATGGTAGTTGCTAATTTTTGAGAGATGTATGCAGGTGGAATGGATGATTATCAAGCACTGCACGTCATCAACGAAAGTTGTATCATCTGTTTTGGCATCCATTCGACTGATTGGTGAGCTCTTAACATAATGTATCTCTGAAATAATCCTTTCAATAGTAAAAAGGCTTTTCAAATAGTAAAGTCACTAGGTTTGTCATCTAGTTTCCATCAGATGGGATTTTCATGGCATGAAGGTGAGGGAAGAGTGAATGGGATCCACAGCCTCAATTAACTTAAGTTTCAGGCTTCGACCAAGTCAACCCAAAGAGCATGAGGTTGGTTATCCTGTTTGAGTCATATACTCTACTTGTTCTGTTGCTCTTTGTAATATTAATTCTAGAGAAATTGCTTGTAAGAAACATAGTGGCCTGCTTGAATCTTTTCATTATTTGATGTTTATTGTTTGATCAGTAGGTTTGAGGGGAAGGGAATTTCTCTTTGTATAGGAAAGGAGGGGGACCCAAGATTATAAATATCAAAATGATAGATGTATGCTTAGATGAAGGAAAGGAAGAATGTCAGACCTGACTTTTATGAGTTTGATCTATGCTAAAAATGATAGATGAGGTTTTGTTGTTGAAAAGGCATTTTTCCTTGTATATTCCTACTCTAATTTACATCGTGGATTTGACTATGTAATTATCCATCACAATCGTGATTGTCATTCCTCATGCCTCATTAGAAAATACATAAATTTTGCTGGGAACAAATTGTCAGGCATTGCTGCACAAGCAATGGAAAAGTTGGGGATTGCTACATATGTGTAGAGTATATGTAGGGGATTGCTAGATTTCAAGACATGCTTTCAGAGTTGTGTTATAGATTTGACTCAAACTGGTCTCTACAAATGTATGCGTGATAAGTCTGTCATTGTCATTATATCTTCTTAGTTCTTACAAATGCTAGTTACTAAATTTTGGGAGATATACAGGAGGATCTTTAAGGAATGATGCATTAATATCAACAAAACTTGTATATTTTGTTTTGGCATTCATTTGACTGATTGATGAGACTCTTAACATAATGCTGTAATTTTTCTTCTGTATCTGAAACAGTCCTATGCAAAAATTATCTGAAACAGTCCTATGCATAAATTTAAGTCTCATATGCTTTGCAAGTTGTCAAATTCTAAATTCGATAGACTTGCTAGCTAGTCTCCATCAGATACAATGTTCATGTTACTCATCCTTTATGTCAGTATGACCAAAAGTCTCAATCAATTCGCTTTCAAGTTCTGACAAGTCCAACGTCCCCATGAGGTTGGTTGCCCTGTTTTAATCTCTACGTATTCACTACAGTTGTTCAGGTGTTCTTTCTAATATTAGTTCTAGTAAATTCGTCTAAGAATAGAGAAAAAAGAAAGGTTATCCATTAATAGCTCTTCGCAGAGCTCTGAATTCCTGTAAATTTCCACATTTAGAATTATATGCGATTTATTCTGAAATTTATTTCTTGGCAGAAATTATGCAAAGTCATGCTCACCCCTCAAAGTTGCAGTGGCTGGTTTCCTCAAGACATGATGACCATCTGGTACTCCTTATGCTAGGCAATATATCCCATTTAATATCCAATATATATCTCCTATACACAAATACCTTATGCATCTTCTGTATACAAAAATCAAACCAAGTTTATGAGCAGGCCAGAGTGCAGAAAGGAATTGAATTGGTGCTGTCTAGCTGATTAGTGCTATGGTAAATTGGTAAGTGCGATGCTGATTTCTAATTGTTTGAATTACAAAACATAGATTTAATTGCATCTTGGATCTTGATTGGCAGATTTTATGCTTACATTCTGGAATCCATTTGACTGATTGATGTAGGTGCTCTTACAGTTTTACCTTAACTAGGTAATTTCTCATCAATACCTGAAGTAATCATGTTTAAGGGTTTAAAGGCTGCAATACTAGTTTTCAAATTCTAATGTTGTTAGTTCGATTTTTCTTTTTCCCTTTAGTTAGTGGCTGAAGCTTTTCTGGCCATGGAAAACTGGAAAGAATACATACATGTGCATGCCCCAAAGTGTAAATTGAAATCACTTTCAGGATTCCATGAAGTGACACAAACGCTAAATGAAGTGTGGTGTGTTCTGATATATACTTTATCTCTTTAATTCTATCAAATTTAATTTGAGAAAATGTGTTAGAGAAATGCTTGTAATAAACAAATTTAGCAACCTTTATTTGTATGTGAAACCAACTAGACACGTATGATAGTTCGTTTCATTTTCACTCTTTGAAATGATAAACATTGGAGCGTGGGATATACCTCTTATCTGTGTGAGGGATTGGTGTTGTCATTCAAATTGATTCTGGTGCCTTTGTCAGGGAATGGCATGCATAGGCTTTTCAACTCTGCAGTGGAAGCTGAAGCGGCTGTTGAGAATTTCAAACTTGCTGCTCCATCAAACCACCAGCATGTCACTTGTGGCTGAACTGATCTTGTTTCCACGAGCAACTCTTCAAAAGTGATCTATTGTCGACTTGCTGAGATGCATAAACTCCACACTTTCTTATGGAGTTGGACTAGTACTCGTGAATGAAGCTAGTAGCACTGCTGAGTATGCTGCAAATTAGCTTGCTAGAAAGAGGATGTGCACTGAATGTGGAGTTCATCTTTCCATGAACCTCCAACTTCTCTGTGTTTACATTGTATTCATGTTTTCTTTAATGAAGTAGAAGTGCAAGGCAAGACTAAGAGACCCCAATACAAGTAGAAGTGCTAGCTTCATTCTCTGTGTTTACATCTGAAAGCTCAAAATGTCAAAGGCAGCAAGTCTCTAGTCCTTGCCATGGATGATAGGCAAGACTAAGAGACCCCAATACAAGTAGAAGTGCTAGCTTCATTCTCTGTGTTTACATCTGAAAGCTCAAAATGTCAAAGACAGCAAGTCTCTAGTCCTTGCCATGGATGATAATGAAGAGGTGACAGATGAGTTTCAAGGCATTATAAGTAGAAGTGCTATCGCCGGAACTCAACTCTTGATAGGAAGAGTTCATATTTGGTCACAGAGTTTGGCCTTGGTCTTTTGTGATTACCTTAACCATAACAGGTGACATTATAGTTGTAGTCTGATATCTTGATGAATGAAGAGCAGTTTTGATAAAAATTAGACAATAAATGAGAGAGAGAGAGAGAGAGAGAGAGAGAGAGAGAGAGAGCTGGAACTCAAAGATAACCTAGGGGGCCTAGTCAAAATTTCATCCTACAAATTCCAAACTAATCTAAATCTAACATAATTAGATTGTCACCATCATGAATCATACTATCACTTCCACATGTTTGACAGTCTTTGCAAGAAATGACTAGTGGGATTCATGACTTGAAACTCAAGCGGTGTCACGGTTGCAGAGATTTAAAGCTTGACATGTATCACACACGTTGATTAAATCAGTAGGGCCACCACCTGTTTGATTAATGGTCTGTTTGGTTTTCAATTGCAGATTTGCCTTGAATTGCACTAAAATTATACCACACATTTTCAGGTTGTGAAATCACAGTGCCGATCTTGCACATTTTCAGGTTGCCTTCACTGGTACAGGCTATGTAGATCCAAATAACAATGCCGATCTTGCACATAGTAAAGTAAGACCAAAACTACACCGCAGTTTTTTTGGCTACATCGTCTTCCTGATTACTTAAGCTCGTTGATGTAACTGTTTTGCAGAAATTCATCCTCAAAGTAAGGTAGATTGCTTTATATCAAAGATCTAATAACAGTGCTTTTAGATCTAGTTTATCCGCTCGTCTACACTACATTAAATTATTGATATATCAAGTAGATCAGTTTGACACACAAGTAGTCTGACTGTCTACATACATCGGGTAGACTAGCATATCTTGATCTTGAGCTAGTCTATGACTATAGAGAACTGGTCTACGATTATATGGAGTTAGTATGCATTTGATGTATGTATGAATATATTATTACACTGTAGAATTTTCCATAACTTGTGGGGGTGGAAGTATATGTACAATGGTCTACTTTGATCATGCTTCATAATAATTAAGTGTAGTAGCAAAAACTTGCTAGTTTTTTTTTTTTTGAATGGAAACTTGCTGGTTATGTACACAAGCTTCAACAAAATAGTCTTTGGAGGAGTAACTTTTTTTGCCACGTAATCTTCAACTTTTTTGCCACCATGCCACAAATAGATTGATTGCAACACTAGCGAATCTAAAAGAAAGATTAAGACTGAGAGCTATATACAAAAAGGGAAGTAATGCTGTAAGTCTCGCAAATTCTGACACCACGAGACATATATGAAAGTAGTGCTAAAACTGATTGAAAATTACATATTAGATTCTATGAAAATTACAAACCAGTTGATTAAGCCGATCTCGCTGGGACGTCGGAGAGGTCAAAGCAAACGCCGCCGGCGCCGGCCTTGGCCTGAAACTTGATAACCCCAACCAAAGCCCTAAACCAAAACCCGGTCCCCAATTCGCAGCCAATCGATTGCAAATCGGAGTACTGGACCGAACGGGCTCTCAAATTCAACACCAGCGACACCTTTTTCCGGCCCAAAAGCACCACCGGCCGGGAAGTCGGAGTGCTCGCGGCGTCGCTACACAAGAAATTTAGAGGAAAATTGCGGCTACTCGATGCCTTGTGCGGCTGCGGGATTCGGTCTCTGCGGTACCTGGTGGTCTCCGGCTACCGCTGGCTCTGTTCTCGCACTGCTCCAGGCCTATTGCCGGCGACGGCGCACTTAGACCACACCACTCAGTTTCGTGTATTCTCATCTTCCACCTCATTTCGATATGTTGATGAGATACCCAATGTGAGTCTCTTTTCAACAGATTTTAGTCTGGGTTTTGATCGAATGATTAGTCCAAGATCGAAAATTGCCTGATTTTATATAAATTTTGTAACTTTATCTGTGATCTTGATCGTTTATGTATTTGGTTGTGCAGTTGTTGCAGTCCAGCATTACTCATCATGTGAGGAGGAGCTGGTTTTCGAGTCAGGCTCAGGCATCGAGTGATGTAACTAGTGGGAATGGTATAGTTGATGTGCCATTGGCTCAAACCGGTGAAAGGCATTGCTGAGTGTGAACTTCTCAAATGGTTTGTGAAAGAGGTCAGTGCTTCAGCTGCTTTTGAATTTCTCTCTAGCTTACCATACATGTCAAACTCATATTTTGTTCTGCAAACCATTTCAGACCCGTCTGGATTTTTTTTTGGAAGACGAAAAACCGTAGCAGCGCCGGGATACGTCTTCACAAGCTCATCTTTGTTTGGTTTTGTACCTTCGCTTGATCCTTGTCCTCTTTTCTGGGCTCATTTTTTATTTTTTTTTTCAATTTTTAAAACAATTCGATCTCAATCTTGGTCATATTATTGCTTCTGGGTTTGGTTTACATGCAGCATATAGTCTGCAAAAGACAATTCTTCAACTAAACAAATGAGATTAAAGCCCTATTAAAAAAAAAAAAAAAAAGAGATTGAACTGGATATTCATCCAAACTATTCTGAACAGTGTTGGACCAAGTCATATTTCTTCATGCTCGACAACACTCCACATTCTCAGTAAATATGTTGAAGAAAAATTTCATTCGCCATATTTGTTGAAATGACTGGGCATGAAGTGATGATTAGGCAGAAAAATAGTGGGGAAATTAAAAAAAGGGATGCACGATAGCCTTGGCCTCTAATTAAGAAAAGGGACGGCGCAGTAGAACTATGACTCGGTCAGACTCAACTGCTTCTAGAGACCCATTTTTCTATCATGATCTATATACACACGAGTGTGAAGTCTGGAGTGGTATATACACGAGTGTGAAGTCTGGAGTGGTATATATAAACAAAGGAAAAGAATCTCAGTAAAGAAGACTCAAAGACAGCAGGGCCGGCATGCAACTCAAAATTTTCCTTTCCTCTCAAACGTGGTTCTATCTAGTTAAGACCACAATCGGTAAGGATTAATATTCAAATTTTTTCACCAAATCCTCGGAACCCATCAAGTTCATCAAGTTCAAAGACTTGATCACTAATATTTTCCCCAACGACCTCGACAAACTTATGAAAGCACCGAATATTGCTACTTTACCTTGATATATACTTCAGCATTTCTTAATTATCTTTGCCAACATCTCATATTCTAACTGCTAAACAAAGTCAATTCTTGAAGCGTACTCACCAATACAACGAATTGTTTATCAACCATAGTAGGTGTCTACAAGGAATTGTTTATCAACACAAGACCTAGTAGGTGTCTGGAAAACTTCAAACAAATTGTCATTGAAAATGGTTAATCATGCTAACTTGAAATTAATTAAAGGAATTCATCTGTCATGATGTATGCAGAGAAGAGGTATTATGCAGAGAAGGTCTATATATTGATGCACCAATTTCTCCCAGTTGGAAACTTGACAGGGTGTAGTTTGTAGTTTTCTTTTTAGATTTTTGAAAAAAAAAAAAAAAAAAACAGGCGTACGAAATTAGGATACATATATAATATATTGACTTGGAATCTTTATCATTTTGCTCGAATAGTTTGACTTGGATTTGGTTTTAACAATTTATGCTCTATATAAATTTGGTAGAAAAACCATAATAGGCTCACAGCGGTTCTGCATTTCTTAGTTCATATTATTTCTCTAGCTCTTGCGTTTGTGTTTCAATTTCCAAAATGGCCGAGGCACTCATTACCGTGGTTCTGGAACAATTGGTTACAATTTCTTTTGACCACGCAATAGCAGTTGGGAAGCTGATTAGGAGTGCTGAGACAGAGGTCACAAATTTCAGCAGCAATCTAGAAGCAATTCAAGCTGTGCTCGAGGATGCTGAGAAACAGCAAGTGGAGAATGCTAGCGTGAGACACTGGTTGGATAAGCTGAATGATGTCTCTTACGAGATGGTTGACGTGCTAGATGAGTGGAACACTGAAACTCTGAAACAAGAGGTGAAAAAGAAGGTATGTTTCTCCATTCCCTCCAGTTGCTTTTGTTTTGACCTAGTCAATGAGGCAATCCGTCTTTGTAAAATAGCTACCCAGATGGAAGAGTTGAATCAAACTCTAACTCTGATTTCTGCTCAGAAAGATCAGTTTCAGTTTCATCAATCCTCAACTCGTAGGAATGATGAACAGCTTACGCAACAGCCAAAAACTTCATCACTTGTAGATATTTCTAAAATATTTGGCAGAGAAGAAGCAGAAGCTGATTTGTTGAGCAAGTTGTTGAGTGATAGTAGTGAAGAAGGGGAAAGGGTCGTTGTCATCCCTATAGTGGGTATGGGAGGGATGGGCAAAACAACTCTTGCCCAATTAGCCTACAACAATAAAAATGTAGAAACCTATTTTAAAGAGAGAATATGGGTTTGTGTCTCATATCCTTTTGATGAGGTGAAGGTTGCCAAAGCCATTATTAGGGGTACTGGTAGTAATGAAGACCAGAATTTAACTGAGTTGGACGAAGTCTTGCGGTGTATGTCTAGATGTATTAAGGAGAAAAAGTGCTTGATTTTTCTAGATGATGTGTGGACGGAAGACCAAAGAAAATGGGAAAGTTTAAACTTACCTTTTATAATGAAAACTTGTGCTAAAGGTAGTAAAATAGTAGTGACCACGCGGAGTAGGAGGGTTGCTGAGATAATGGAAGCAACCACTGAAATGATCCTTTTAGAGGGCCTGCGTAATGAAGATTGTTTTGCATTGTTCAATAGCATTGCATATTTGGGGAGGGAAGAAGATAAGGCTAATGGATTTGGAGCGATAGGTGAGAAAATAGCAAAAAAGTGTAACGGCTTGCCACTTGCTGCAAAAACTTTAGGGACTCTCATGCGGTATAAGGAGGAAATGGGAGAGTGGCAGAAGGTCTTGGATAGTGAGATATGGTCTCTAAAAGCGGTTGAGCAACAAGTGTTTCAACCACTTTTTTTAAGTTATTATGAGTTGACTCCTGTAGTTATGCGTTGTCTTTTATACTGTAGTACATTTCCAAAAAATTATCGGATCAAGAAACACAATTTGATTGAGTTGTGGATGTCACAGGATTATCTTCATGGGAAAGACTATAAAGAAAAGGAAGAACAAGGTCAAAATGTTTTCGAAAACTTAGTAATGCTATCATTTTTTCAAGATGTTGTGAAAGAAGTAGATTTTGATGGTAAGGACGTTACTATATTTTGCAAAATGCATGATATTGTGCATGACTTTGTAAAATTCCTCAATAAGAATGAATGCTTTACAGTAAACGGAGGAAAAACGGTAGTAAGTGAGGAGATCCGTCATTTGACATTGTCTGCAGTCTATGATTCTCGACTTTTGAATTTTATCTCACCGGTCAATCGCAAAAAGTTACGCACTCTTGCAACTTTTGATTCAAGAATGAGTAGCATGGCTATAGACGGAATCTCACAGCTGAGATGTCTGAGGACCTTAAATTTGAGCTGCAACTACGACATTTGTCAACTTCCAGGAGGGATAGGCAAATTGATACATCTGAGGTATCTCGACTT
>BDJD01001752.1:33218-48691 GCA_002564525.1 Rosa multiflora
GCATGGTTATAACAAGATGGATGGTCATCGAAGTATCATTGTATGTTGATCATACAATGGTCAACCATCGAAGGATTTGGTTATAACAATATCTGGTTGTATTTCTTCAAGTTGTGAGTAAGTGCAATGAGTATAACTATTATTTTTTGAGATCTCTCATGTTATTGTTAAGTCTAATTCACACATGTTTTACTTATTTGGAACACAGATAAGAAACTTTAAATCTATTAGAAGGTTATCCATTAATAGCTCTTCGCAGAGCTCTGAATTCCTGTAAATCTCCACATTTAGAATTATAAGTGACATATTCTGAAATTTATTTCTTGGTAGAAAATTATGCAAAGTCATGCTCACCCCTCGAAGTTGCAGTGGCTGGTTTCTTCAAGACATGATGACTAGCTGGTACTTCTTATGCTACGCAATATGTCCCATTTCATATACAATTTATATCTCCTGTACACCAATTCCTTATGTATCTTCTGTATACAAAAATCAAACCAGGTTTATAAGCAGGCCAGAAAGCAGAAAGGAATTGAATTGGTGCTGTCAAGCTGATTAGTGCTATGGTAAATTGGTAAGTACGATGCTGATTTCTAATTGTTTGAATTACAAAACATAGATTTAATTGCATCTTGGATCTTGATTGGCAGATTTTATGCTTGCATTCTGGAATCCATTTGACTGATTGATGTAGATGCTTTTAGAGTTTTACCTTAACTAGGTAATTTCTCATCACGACCTGAAGTAATCTGGTTTATGGGTTTAAAGGCTGCAATGCTCGTTTTCAAATTCTAATATTGTTAGTTGGATTTTTCTTTTTCCCTTTAGTTAGTGGCTGAAGCTTTTGTGGCCATGGAACACTGGAAAGAATACATACATCTGCATGCCCCAAAGTGTAAATTGAAATCACTTTCGAGATTCAATCAAGTGACACAAACGCTAAATGATTAATGTTGTGTTCTGATATATACCTTATGTCTTTGATTCTATCAAATTTAATTTGAGAAAATGTGTTAGAGAAATGCTTGTAAGAAACAAATTTGGCAACCTTTATTTGTATGTAAAACCAACTAGAGACGTATGATAGTTTGTTTCATTCTCACTCTTTGTATAATAAACATTGGAGCGTGGGATATAACTCCATCTGTGTGAGGGATTAGTGTTGTCAATGAAATTGATTCTGGTGCCTTTGTCAGGGAATGGCATGCATAGGCTTTTCAACTCTGTAGTGGAAGCTGAAGTGGCTGTTGAGAATTTCAAACTTGCTGCTCCATCAAATCACCAGCATATCACTTGTGGCTGCACTGATCTCATTTGCACGAGCAACTCTTCAAAAGTGATCTATTGTCCGCTTGCTGAGATGCATAAACTCCACACTTTCTTATCGAGTTGGACTAGTACTCATGCATAAACTCAACTTTTGATAGGAAGAGTTCATATTTGGCCAGAGAGTTTGGTCTTGGTCCTTTGTGATTACTTTAACCAGAACAAGTGACATTATACTGATAATTTACATACGATCTGGTAGAAAACCATTTTTTTTATAGCTCTTTTATTTTTCTCAATATAATCTGATATCTCGATGAATGGAGAGCAGTTTTGATAAAAATTAGAAAATAAATAAAAAAGAAAGAGAGAGCTAGAACTCAAAGATAACTTTGGGGCCCAGTCAAAATTTCAACCTAATTCCAAACTAATCTAAATTTAACATAATTAGATTGTCATCATCATGAATGACACCATCACTTCCACAAGTTTGACAGTCTTTGCAAGAAACGACTAGTGGGATTCATGACTTGAAACTCAAGTAGTGTCACGGTTGCAGAGATTTAAAGATTGACATGTATTAGACACGTTGATTAAATAAGTAAGGCCGCCACCTGTTTGATTAATTGTCTCTTTGGTCTTCAATTGCAGATTTGCCTTGAATTGCACTAAAATTATACCACACATTTTCAGGTCGTGAAATCACACTGCCGATCTCGCACATTTTCAGGTTGCCTTGACTGGTGTAGGCTATGTAGATCCAAATAACAGTGCCGATCTTGTACATCATAAAGTTAGACCAAAACTACACCTCAGTTTTTTTGGCTACATCGTCTTCGTGACTACTTAAGCTCGTTGATGTAACTGTTTTGCAGAAATTTCATCCTCAAAGTAAGGTAGATTGCTTTATAAACTAGATCTAAATAACAATGCTTTTAGATCTAGTTTACCCGTTCATCTACACTATATTAAATTATTGATATACCACGTAGATCAGTCTGACACATGAGTAGTCTAACTGTCTACATGTATCGAGTAGACTGCATATCAAGATCTGAGCTAGTCTATGACTATAAAGAGTTGGTCTACGATTACATTGACTTGGTATGCATTTGATGTATGTATCAATATATTAACACAAAGTACAATTTTCCATAATTTATGGGGGTTGAAATATATCCAAAATTGGAAAATAGCAAACATAAGGACATATGGGCCCAAAAGAAACGGGTCAGGACACAAGCCAATTTTCTATGGCTAGTTTACTTTTACCGAGCAGAAAGGTTTTAGGCAATTCAGGACAAAGGATTAAAATATCGATTTTTAAATATCTATCGGAACTTTGAAAAAAAAAAAAAAAATATATATATATATATATATATATATATATATATATACGAAAATGTTCTGTCCCAGAAGAGGTCTGGGACTCCTCCGGCCAGCCTCGCGCCGCCGTCGTCGCCTGGAACCCTCCTGCTGCATCGACGTCCGCACTTTAGCGAAGTGCGGACGTCCGCTTCAGAACCCGCCTGTATATATATATATATATGAAATATCGGGGATATATCGAGGATATTCTAGAAAATAATTTTTGTTTTGAAATAGTCAACTTATTGGATTTAGTCCAATTTACATAAAAGTAGATATGAATGTCAACTTCATTTTTATTTAAAAAGAGACTCTAAGTAGTTGAAAAGTCACTCATTGATCTACGAAAGTACAATAATCAGACCAAGATATATGACCCATATAATGCGAATTATAGTGATGAACATGATAACTATAGATATTTTTAGAGCTGTAGACTGTTTTCCCATACGAATTCCAGACAATATCTACCAGATTCGTCTTGAGGGAAATCCCCTCACCCGGATTCCCTTTGAGATGATTACTCCTTACCCAGATTTCTATCAAGGGGATTACTCCTCACCTATATTCACCTTAAGGAGATTACTCCTCACCTAAGTTCGCCTTGACGAGATTTCTCCACATACAAATTCGCCTTTAAAGAATTATTTCTCATCTAAATTCACCTTAAGAGAATTTCTTCTCAACTAAATTTGTCTTGAGAAGATTTGCCTAACCCAAATCCTGGGAAACCGGACAACACACAAAAAGGACACAAATAATACGGGAAGCTCAAGCCGGAGAGGAGAAGAGTCAAACGACGTTAGAGAAGAACCGGGTGATATAAGTAGAGTGTCAAATCTTAGTAATCCACTTTCTCTTATACCAATTCAACCCTAAGATCCACCGTTGGAGTTAGAGTATATGGTACCCACTGAAACTACGCAGCTAGAGTCGCCCACAAACACATATACTAGGAGACCAGGTGAAATGAAGTAGTTCGTACTTCGTAGAAGACAAGGAAAGCAAATAGCGGGTAAGAGACCGGAGTTTAAAAAGTTAAGAAAGAGGGCGAGGTAGTCAGGAGGAGGAGAATCGTCGAGGGCTGGCATGAAGGGCAAACAGGGAATTGAGCTCAAGGAGGGTTAGTTCCGCGGGACTGAGGAGATAGATTATTTCATTTTTTGGAAGATGGCACATCAATTAATCCGCCAGTGCAGTCCCTGATGGTAGTGGAGATTGCGAAGATGAGGAAACAATACTGTATTCTAGACACCGTTGGATTCCGTCTGCTCAGGATTGGAGAACTCGCTCCTAATTCACCAACATATCATATAACAATTCATCCGACGCAAATTAAGATGGGCCTGCAATTACCACTTACTCCATTCTTTCAAGGGATCCTGAATGAGTTGAACATAGCAGTGGGGCAAGTGACCCCTATCATGCTCAAAGTGCTGCAGTTTCTATGCTGTTGGATTAGGATACCCACGAGAGCAAAATCCAAACACATTTTAAAGCAAATTGGTTGGATTAGGATACCCACGCGAGCAAAATCCAAACACATTTTAAAGCAAATTGGTTTTGGCTAATCATTTTGTTTACAAATTAAATCATCTACTAATTCATAAATAGATTGATTGCAACACTAGCGAACTTAAAAGAAAGATTCAAGCCCGAGAATTATGTACAAAAACAAAAGTAATGCTGTGAGTCTCACAACTTATGATACAAATTAATCCGGTAAAGCGAGACACATATGAAAGTCGTGCTAAAAGTGATTGAAATTACATAATAATTATAGAAAATTTAAGAGAGGTGAGAGTTACTATCTATTGGTATATATTTATTTTTTCAAACTCACAGAATTATTAATAATATTCCCTTATAATTGGAACACCATTAGCGCACCATAATACCATTATTCATAAAAAGGCTGCCAGTTGTCACCAAGCCATTGGATCCTGACCACGAGAGTGGGATCTTACATCTCCACATACGACCAAAAAAAATAAAAATTCCCCCGGGGTGTTCATTGAGTTATGGGCAACTCTAACATCACCGGCGGCTGGTCAGTGCAAAACTTACTCTCCACGTGTCTAAACCCCATTGGAGTTCAAATGGATATTCTTAATATTTTATCAAATATAAACAATTAAAACGCCTCGCATTGGTCGCTTAAGTGCATAAGAAAAAGTGAGTCACGTGTTAACAATTGTCAGAAATTTGATCAGAAAAAATGGAGGCGCTGCTATTGAGGCTCTTACCTCTGCTAACACTACTCCTTTCTTTCCTAGTGTTCTTCTATTTCCAAGACTTATTCACTTTCGTTATAGGAATCTCAGGGGGACATCGGCTACTTTTCAGTGTTTATGGTCGATATTATTCTATTGTTTAATGTAGTTTCTGTGAAATGTGTGATGAGCAGTTGGAGAATGTAATTGATTATGGAGAGGCTGTTGTCATGCCTGGCTTGATTGATGTGTAAGATATGTTAAATTCTTTACATAGCCTATTCGTACATAGATTCAGAGGTTACTTGGGTTTTAGTAACTTGAACTTAACTTTCTTCTATAAGGATGCAAGTTCAAAACTATGCATACATGTGTACATTACAATGCCAGTTCTGGATCTAAATGCTATGATTATTACAGGCATGCACATCTTGATGATCCTGGACGAAGTGAGTGGGAAGGATTTCCATCAGGGACTAAAGCTGCTGCTGCTGGTATGCCTGTAATATATATTTTCGATTATAAGTTCAGTAGATGAGCATATAATTTGGCATCATTTTTGTCTGTACAGGTGGTATAACAACCTTGGTTGACATGCCTCTAAATAGCTTTCCTTCCACTGTCTCTAGAGAGACTTTGGAGCTCAAGCTTAAGGCTGCGGAAAGCAGAATTTATGTTGATGTTGGTATGTTCTTGACACTATACGTTAGGAACATTTATTCTAGTATTTTAAGAACTACTAAGCCGACAATTTGAACAGGTTTCTGGGGAGGCCTTGTCCCTGAAAATGCATTCAACAAATCTGCTCTTGAGGATCTCTTAAATGCCGGTGCTCTTGGTTTGAAGGTAACTAGTGTTCAAGATGTGAAGTGTTACATGCCTTAATAGAGCAGTGAAAACATGCCATGAACAGAAGGCATATGTAGAATTACTTGGTTGTTTTATTTTGTATGTTATCATATCCTCATCTGATGAATTTCTTGATGCCTGTTTTTGTAGTCTTTCATGTGTCCATCAGGGATCAATGACTTTCCTATGACAAACAGCAGTCATATTAAGGTCTGTTACATGACATTTAGTTCTCCTTCTATCATATAAAATAAGGAATTCACCTTGCACACTAAATGAAAAGCATAGAATAAATGGATTATTTCTTGATTCTATTGCTGCATACCCATCAGTTTCTGTACTAATTCAATCAGCACATTCATTCGTATAGCTGAAGTTGTTATCATGATGCTGATGTCTTTTCAAATATCTGCATCGATTTCAATCATTTCTTCCTTAGGAGGGTCTGTCTGTACTGGCAAAATATCGAAGGCCTTTACTTGTACATGCAGAGAAACAACTAGATCCTGAAGCTAACTTGGGAGTCGAAGATGGTAGTAATGATGCTCGTTCCTATTCGACGTATCTTAAGACTAGGCCACCTTCATGGTAATTTAATTTTGTAAAAGAAAATGGTTTGAAACCAATATTATGAATCTATGTATAATAACTAGATCCTCTATTTCCAAACCAGGGAAGAGGCAGCTATAAAGGATCTCGTTACCTTGACAAAGGACACAAGGATCGGTGCTCCTGCAGAAGGAGCTCATCTTCATATTGTGCACTTGTCTGACTCAAGCTCTTCATTAGATCTTATTAAGGTAGTCTCCTTATAAGTATGCTTGTTAGGATCTTATTAGTCTCACACTGATACTAATGGTCATCACTTCCTCATTTTCCCAACAAACCAATAAATAATTAGTCAGGGGTGCCTATTTGCTGAGAGAAAATGATCCGTGTTAATGAATTGACTATGCTGCTGTGGTTTTTACATTGTTGCAGGAAGCAAAAAGTGGTGGCGACAGTTTAACTGTTGAGACGTGCCCCCACTACTTAGCTTTCTCAGCCGAAGAGATTCGGGATGGAGATACTCGTTTTAAGTGTTCTCCACCCATCCGTGATGCTGTCAATAAGGAAAAACTGTGGAACGCTCTGTTGGTATGTAATTACTTTGTGTTTCCCTTTATTTATATGAAAGGATGCCTATTTATCATCAATTGGTTCTACTTCTTCTCATTGTGTTTCAGGAAGGGGATCTTGACATGTTAAGCTCTGATCATTCTCCAACAACACCCGAACTTAAGCGGCTGGATGATGGTGACTTTTTAAAGGCTTGGGGTGGCATATCGTGCTTGCAGGTTTGTGTTTATTGCTCTAAAATCTGACTGCTATTTTATGTGAAATGGATAGGTTTCTTATCACTGTTAAAGCTTCTTGCTTCATTAAAAAAGAACTCTTGCTTCAGTTGGTTTTTCATATTCTCCCCCCAAATGTAATATTTTGTGATTTTTGAGAACTAAGTGGCATTCTTTTGTGGGAACTTGCAGTTTGTTCTTCCTGTGGCATGGTCGTATGGCCAGAAATATGGAGTAACTTTAGAACAAATGGCTCTGTGGTGGAGTGAAAAGCCAGCCAAGCTTGCTGGACAAAAACTAAAGGTGATCTCATTATCATATGTTTCAAAACTGTAGTTGAATGGGAATACTATAAGAATTACATTCCCTTAATTTGGCATGATTAAACAAGAAAACAAGTGTTGCATGCCCGAATCAGTAAAATGTTTGCAGGTGTGGCTGTAAATCACATGCCGATTCAAGTCACATGAAATGAGTTCTATCTTGCAGGGGGCAATTGCAATTGGAAATTATGCAGATATCGTAGTATGGAATCCAGATGTTGATTTTGACCTTGATGATGACTATCCTGTATAAATTAAGCATCCGGTACGCATGCCTTGCCTCTACTTTTTATTTCCTATGTATCCAGTTCACTTGTTTCGAGTATGACTTGATGCCTTTTTTTACAACATTCTTGAGCATCTTTGTCATTTAATTTTTTCTGATCAACAATCATACCATACCATAGTCTGCCTTCCTCTTTAGAAATTGAGAAAGAAGAATAATATCCTTTCTTTCCTGCGTTATAGGGTAATTCAGCCTACATGGGAACAAAGTTATCTGGAAAAGTCTCAGCAACTTTTCTTAGAGGAAACCTTGTCTTCAAAGAAGGGATTCATGCTCCTGCAGCCTGTGGTGTTCCGATTCTGGCAAAATAACAACTCTAATGTGATTACCAAGTAAAACTCTTAAACGCGACATGAACATTTTTCCTTCCTTTTGTTTTTTTTTCCGAGCCATTGGCTTTTTAACATTTTTTAGAATTCCAATCATCAATCATCTCACCTATTCAAGTTTGTTTCATCCTCCTCGGCTTTACTGCATTCTGATAGTACCTGTTCATACAAGACAGCTCTGAATAATTCTACAAGAATGAGAATCTGACTCCCAGTTTGATATCGGAATCGCCCTTCCACATTCACTATAATACTGTATGTTAAATAATAATTTGATGCCACATCTCCCACTACAACAATTATGGGGAAAGGCCACACACAGCTTGCGTGACAAAAATACCTCAAAGGACACACATATGTGTGTCTAGCAGCCATAGCCACACTGCAGCCACTTTTAATAGGGTCAGTGCCCTGTAGAGGGGTTGCTTTCGCCTTAGTAGTCTCGATTTCCTTGGTGTGTGGCTTCTCTGAAGAAGCTCTGACATCCTGGGACCACCAACAACAACAGTGGGAAAGATTCATTATTATAATTTTTTTTATTAATTATTTATGGTCCAATATCGAGTATTCCTGGGGTCGTATTCCTGGGGATGGATGGCTGATTTCCAGATCTTATTCCTGTGACGTTCAAAATCAAAAGAGGTTGTATTAACATCAAAGAAAACTGATGAAATTGGGGAATCTCTTTCTAAAAGAGTAAAGAAAAGAAATTACCACTACGAATTCCAATTTCACATTGATGAAATTGGGGATCTTGATTAGAGTTGATAGGCATAAACCCATAAAAAACTGGGTCACTGAAACTAGATTCTGATGAGGTCGATCTAGTTGAGCTTCTTCCGATCTAGTTTAACTCGGCGTGCATCGTGGCGGCCATCCTTGCATACATAAAAACAGAGCGAGTTAACTCGGAGCAGAGAAGTACTATGAATCTATGAAGAAATTGGAACAAAGACCCCTTGCATATCTGAATAAGCAGAGTGAAACAATAAAAGCAAGTTTGAGCAAAATTTCTGCAGTTAGAAGATACAGATCTATAAAGAATGAAAACTGTATAAACAATGGAAAAAAGGCCGGCGGCACCTTCTTCCTCAGATCCGGCTTTTCCTTCTTCACGGTGGCCATCACCATGTCGCCGATGCAAGCCGACGGTAGAGATTGAGACGCCCCTTGATCCCCTTCACAGACAATTCATTGGATGATGGGGATTGATAGTTTGGGTGAGTTCAAGGACAAGGGAATTAGAATGAAGATTCAAGCTGTGGGAGCACAGAAGAGAGAGGAGAGCTTCTCGAAGAAAAGAGAAGAGAGATAATGAGAGAGAGGGGAGATAGGAGATCGAGAACAAGAAATAATATAATATAGGTAACCCAAAAGAAAAGCATAAGGAAAATATAAAAAATTAACTCATCCACAATTATAAGCAATCGTGGGAAAATATCATGACTGATACCATCTCACATCACCCAAACAGTGGAAGTTCCCACCCTTGTTTTAAGGCGTGGCAAAATACATGTGGCCTTTGCCCGTTATTGTAGTAGTGTCCTGGCAATGTAAATAGTGCTACAGTTTGATGTAAAATTAGTTCTTGAATCCAATTGCAATTGCTGGTGAACTTATGTGCAAAATTATCAAAACTATATATAGACAACTCAGCCCAAAAAATGATTAGAAATTCATTTTTCTTTAGTAATTATAAGTACCTTAATCTAAATTAGAGACCTACAATTCGAATTCTCATTATTCAACTCAGTGTGATTTGCTACCTCTGTTGTGGGAGGGGAGCCCTACGAACCCGAGGGCGTAGTGACCTTAATGGTAGAGTGATCGGACCACCACACTTTACTCTGTTTATGATTTACTTTATACAACCAATCACTTTAATGTCCTGCTTAGTTATAAAACTCACATTTTTCAAAATAGTATATACTTAAAATTATATGTTTTAAAAAATATAAGATGTTCTCACCTCTTACATTTATATACACTATTTCAACCTAATAAATTGAAAAACATGAAATTTTGCATGACGCTCTTGATAATGATCAACTTTTTGAAAAAGAAATTTAAAAAATATATATATATAGTTCGGGAATCTCCCAACGACATGTCGTTTCATCTGACAGTACCGGCGCGAAGTCATATACCCGTCTTTTTTGCCTCCATAGTTTTCAAACGGATAAGATGCACAAACCAATGCTCACATCCCTCACTCCAAAATCTCCATACCTCTTCCCCAAACCCACCGCCACCGCCGCCTCCGCCGTCACTAACTTCTCCCTCGCCCATTCCCTCCAATCCGAAACCCTCGAAATCCTCGAATGGCCCTCCGTCTGCAACCACCTCTCCGCTCTCACCTCCACCTCCATGGGCTTCTCCGCCGCGCAGAAGGCCCAAATTCCCTTCGGAAAATCCAAGTCCGAGAGCCAGAAGCTTCTAGATCAAACCGCCGCCGCGGTCTCCGCCATCGCAGCCATCGGTTCTCCGCCGTCCGATTTCCACTCCATTGAGGACGTCTCGGAGATCGTAAACGCCGCCGTTTCGGGCAAATTGCTCACCATCAACGAGCTCTGCGCTGTTCGTAGAACACTCATAGCTGCAAAGGACTTGTTCGAGAAGCTGAAGGCATTAGCAGATTCTGATAGGTATTGGTGTTATTGAGCTTGCTTTCGTTTGAATTGTGAACACTGATTGAGAAATAGTACTGATTTTACCTAGAAATTTCAAATTTTTATGGTTTGTTTTTTTTGTTAAGTTATGCATTAGGTACTTGCCATTGCTTGAAGTACTTGAGGATTGTGATTTTCTAGTGAAGCTGGAGAGAACTATAGGGTTGTGCATAGACTGCAATCTTTCGGAGATTCTCGACACGGCTAGTGAAGACTTGGAGATCATTAGGTTCGAAAAGAAGAGGAACATGGAGAAATTGGATGCTTTGTTGAAGGAAATGTCGTCTAAGATATTTAAGGCTGGTGGGATTGACAGTCCTCTGGTGACGAAGCGCAGGGCGAGGATGTGTGTGGGTGTTCGAGCTAGGTACAAGTATTTGGTTCCGGATGGGGTGGTGTTGTATGCTAGTAGTTCTGGTGCGACGTACTTCATGGAGCCGAGTGAGGCGGTGGAGTTGAATAACATGGAAGTGAGGCTTTCGAATGCTGAGAAGGCTGAGGAAATAGGCATTTTGAGCTTCCTTACATCAGAAATTGCAAAATCAGAACGGGAGATAGTGTATTTGTTAGATAAGATTGTAGAAGTTGATCTTGCTTTTGCTAGAGCTGTGTATGCTCGGTGGATGAATGGGGTATGCCCAATTTTCAGTTCTAAGGATGGCAAGGATTTAGAGAATGGTGGAGCTGAAATTGGGATATCGATAGATATTGAAGGAATACAACATCCTTTGCTCCTTGAGTCATCTCTTAGTAGCTTGTCTGATGCCCTTGCATCCAGTTCTAGAAGCGCACTTTCCTCCAAAGACGGAAATGATGTAAAAATGGTCTATCGAAGTTTATCTAGTGGTGTATCTTATTTTCCAGTGCCAATAGATATCAAAATTGGATATGGAACCAGATTGGCTGTAATCTCAGGGCCTAATACTGGCGGGAAAACAGCTTCCATGAAAACTTTGGGCCTGGCATCTCTTATGTTGAAAGCTGGAATGTATCTGCCTGCTAAAAGCCAGCCAAAGCTTCCATGGTTTGATCTTGTTCTAGCTGATATTGGCTAGCAACAGGTACTACCTTATTTATGTCAGTAAATCCTTGATTCCTTACGTTTTTCATTTTAGTCTGACTATGGTTTTTCAATTGAAGTCTCTTGAGCAAAGCCTCTCAACATTTAGTGGGCACATATCACGGATCTGTAATATTTTGGAAGTCGCCTCAAAAGAATCACTTGTCCTCATTGATGAAATTGGTAGTGGAACCGATCCTTCAGAAGGTGTGGCTCTTTCTACCAGCATCTTGCAATATTTCAAAGATCGTGTTAACTTAGCTGTTGTGACTATTCATTACGCGGATTTAAGTCTCCTAAAAGAAAAGGATCACCTGTCTGAAAATGCAGCCATGGAGTTTTCTCCAGAAACCTTACAACCAACTTATCAGGTCCAATGGGGAAGTATTGGTGACTCAAAAGCATTGAGTATTGCTATATAATTGGTTTAAATCAACAAATACTTAAACGTGCACAAGATTGGGTGGAAAGATTAAGGCCAGAAAAGCAGCAAGAGCGTAAAGGTTTGCTATATCAGTCATTAATAGAGGAAAGAAACAGACTGGAAGCTCAGGCTAAGATGGCAGCGTCTCTTCATTCAGAAACCCGGGATATTTATCATGAGGTATAGTTAGAGTAGCTCTAGTCTGGACAGACTTGCTTAAATTCTGCTACAAGCCTGCTATTTTTTCTTTCTTGTTTCTTGTGTGGCACTTTTCTCTATACCATTTGTTACAGCCAAGATTAAATTTTGCAACTCCAACTCACTTGCAGCCAAGTATATCAGTTTGGTCCTTTGCCTTTTAAGTTGAGAGTTATTAGCAGATGATTTAGTGGGCATGATTTCATTGGCAAGTTTACTTGCTAATATTAGCTATTACACTGGAAGATAAAGAGAGTTGTTTATACGCCTTTAATTAGTTTTCTTTTATATGATTGAAGATCCAAGATGAGGCAGAAGATCTTGATGTGTGCAAGAGAGCTCTTATGGCAAAGGAAACCCTACAGGTTCGGGAAGAAGTGAAGATTGTCAATTCTTAATTGGAAGCTGTGCTTCAGGAGTTTGATAACGGACTCAAAACTGCTGGTGCTGATCAGTTAAATTTGCTGATTAAGAAATCAGAAGCTGCAGTTGCATCTATTATTGAGGCTCACAGTCCTGAAGATGGTTTCTTGGTTAATGAGACTTCTGAAACTTCATACAGACCTTGATTTTGGGAACAAGTCTATTTGAAGGGACTCAGAGATAAGATAGCTAATGTAGTTGAACACCTGGAGATGATGGGACAGTGCAATTAGTTTGAGTAGGTGGGAGAGAAGAAATCAGGGTTCTTGAGGGTTATTGATTCTGGGTGCAATTAGTTTTTGAATTTTTTGGTGTTCTGGGTTCTGTTTTTGGAGATGTACATAGCTTCAATGCGAAACTCGTCCAAGGACTCTCTCAAAGTGCTTGAAGCTGATATTCACCATGCAAATACTCTGTAAGTGATCATCTTCTACTGTTTTTTGATGGGTTTCTTTTGCTTTTGGATTTTATGGTCAGTTTGGTTTTGTTTCATGATACTTTTGGTTAATTCTGTGTTTGAATGGGAGTGTTAATTGTTACAGGAAACCACTTCTGTTCACAAATGCAAGTCTATCCTTCAGTTTTGGTTGTTGTGCAGGATTTCTTTTATATATTCATTTTTTGATAAAGACCTCAAGGAATGATAGAGTGCAAAAAAATTGATTGCCTTTTATGTTGAAAAAAGTTCCTTGTTCGTTTACTTTTGAATTTTCTCATCTGGGTGTGAATTGTACTGAGCTTCTTCTAAGTGTTCAGTATCGGTCTCTTTCCTTAAGAATGGAGTTCAAATAATTAATTAGCAGATTTTTTATTTTTTTATTTTTTTTATATAAATGCTATCACTTTTACACACAGAAATCAGTGAGAGTTTAGGGTAAAAGAATTTGACACAGAAATCCGTGTGAGATAGGAAGTTATTCACACGGATTGCATTTCATTACGGTAATTTATATTCATGAAAAGACAGTGGGGCCCACATCTAATCTTCACACAGACAAAATAATCCGTGTGAGATAAGTATATATTTGACACAGAAATCCGTGTGAGATAGGTAAACATTTGCTATAGAAATCCGTGTGAAATAGAGTTGTTCACACGAATTTCGTTCCATTCTGGTAATTTATATTTATGGAATTATAGTGGGGCCCACGTTAGTATTTCGCACGGACAACATAATCCGTGTGTGATGAGCATTACCCCCCTCCAAACCGCACGGTAACACCAATCTGTGCGTGCACTGTGTGTAAAAGCTATCACACACTGAAATCAGTGTGAGATAGTCTTATTACCCACAGATTAAAATCCGTGGGTAATTGTTGTTTTGCTAGTAGTGACTGATCTCGTTTACTCGAGCAGCAAAAGTGATCTATTGTCCACTTGCTGAGATGCATGAACTCCACACTTTCTTATGGAGTTGGACTAGTACTCGTGAATGAAGCATAGCACGGCTGAGTGTGCTGCAAAATTAGCTTGCTAGAAAGAGGATGTGCACTGAATGTGGATTGCCTACTCCATGAACCTCCAACTTCTCTGTGTTTACATTGCATTTATTTTTTCTTTAGTGAATGATTTAATTAATTCTCAAAGTTTTTTAATCTTTTAGGATAATTTCTGTTAAATTTTTTTTATTTTGGCTAACAACACGACTTCTTTTAATAATAGTAGATTACTATTATCCTTGATTATTCAAATTCAAGATATCTCACTTATTCTATGACACTTTTGTGACCAATTTCGACAGTTCTTTGACCTTATTCAATAGAATATAACGACTAGCAATTTGATATCTAGTAGCTTTTCCTTTCCATAAAGGTGGAGCATCATCTTCTTAGCTGGACAAAGGGAAATTGGAAAAGCATCATCTTCAACCATACTTTATTGCTAGATACCAAATTGCTAATGTTAGTCATACTTTATTGCTAGATACCAAATTGTTAATGTTACGAATACTTTATTGCTAGAACCAAATTGTTATTGCTAGATACCAAATTGTTAATGTTACTCATACTTTTTGCTCGAATAGTTTCACCTGGATTTGGCCTTAACAATTTATGCTCTATATAAACTTGGTAGAAAAACCATAATAGGCTCACAGCCATTCTGCATTTCTTAGTTCATATTATTTGATTTATTTCTCTAGCTCTTGTGTTTGTGTTTCATTTTCCAAAATGGCTGAGGCACTCATCAACCTGCTTCTGGAACAATTGGTTACAGTTTCTTTTGACCACACAAAAGAAGCTGTGAATCTTATTAGGAATGCTGAGACAGAGGTCAAAAAATTCAGCAGCAATCTAAAAGCAATTCAAGCTGTGCTCGAGGATGCTGAGAAGCAGCAAGTGGAGAAACCTAGCGTGAGAAACTGGTTGGATGGGCTGAATGATGTCTCTTAGTCTCTTGCGAGATGGTTGACGTGCTAGATGAGTGGAACACTGAAATTCTGAAACAAGAGGCAAATGGAGTTGCTACTGAGAAAAAGAAAGCCTCCAAGAAGGTATGTTTCTCCATTCCCTCGAATTGCTTTTGTTTTGGTCTAGTCCATAAGGCAACTCATCTTCATAAAATAGCTACCGAGATGAAAGAGTTGAATGAAAAGCTAAATCTGATTACTGCTCAGAAAGAAAAGTTTGAGTTTCATCAATCCTCAACTCGTAGGAATGATGAACAACTTAAGCAACAGCTAAAAACTTCATCATTTGTCGATATTTCTAAAATATTTGGCAGAGAAGAAGCA
>BDJD01001752.1:50947-64831 GCA_002564525.1 Rosa multiflora
ATTCTCAGATTTCCAGAGAAAGATTGGTCATTTTATTTAAAGTAGAAACACTCATGCCATTGAATAGTAAAAAGGAAGAATCACGATGTACAATTGAAGAAAAGAGAACCGTACCTTATATTTGGGTTTTCATATCCTGCAAGGAATAACACAAACAACCATATCAGCAGTAACACACCAGTATTGAACCCCAAATGGCTTAAATCCACCCAGCTTGTTTATTTTGGAAACACACTGCAATATTTTTCCAAATTGGAGCTAAAGAATGAAGAAGTATAAAAATCAAATTGTGCAACAAAGATTGATGGAGAAAAACGTTGACGGGTTGGTACCAAAAACATCGGAGACTAGAAGGACTGCAAGCTTAGATTCAGTTGAGCCAGTAACGTAAGTCTTCAGGCCCCCAAATTCTAGGACAGTTCCTTTTCCGTATGTTGAGCTTAGTGTTGGTGGGTTCTCGAAGCAAGCTGCAGAAGTTGACTTCTTAGAAGAAGCTAGCAGTGATATTCACACTGTTTGAGAACGTGAGCTGCAGGTTGTAGTGTACAGTGGAGGGAGGGAGACGGAGGTTAAGACTTAAGAGTGACGTGACAAACGTCCCGGCTTAGAGCATCTCCAACAGAGTAGCTAAATTTAATTTTTAGCTATATTTAACTATTTTTGAAGTAAAATTCAGCTCCAACAGACTAGCTATAGCTTAGCTATATTTAACTTTAGCTAAATTGGCTAGCTATATTTAGCTAGAGAATCCTACATAGCTAAAGCAAAAGTTATATTTCTCTCTCCTCTTTTGTCCACATGTCAGTTTACGATTCGATGAAACATAATATATCACTTACAAATAGCTATAATTGATGGAGCAACATTGTTAAATCAATAGCTATATTTCACAAGTTCAGCTAAATTTAACTAAAAAATATATTCTACTGTTGGAGATGCTCTTACTAGTAGGACCTGTAACTTCCTCACATTTACTCTGTTTCAAGTATGAGTACAACAACCTTTATCGACATCATCATCGTCATCCTCTTGCCTCCTCTTGGGGTCTTCCTGTGGTTTGGCTGCAGGGTGGAGTTCTGGATCTGTCTGATACTGACTCTTTTTGGTTACATTCCTGAGATCATCTATGCTAACTGGGCCATCACCACTCATACTTCATTTTCTGTGGTAGTCGTACAGATGCGAAAGGCACATAAGGCCTATAGTTTTCACTGTTGGATCAGATATCACTTGTTTGGTGTAGCCAATAATATGTAGTGCGCGCGCGTCACCTTTGTATCAAGTTCGTTGTGTGTGTGTGATCAGTGTGATGATGATGAGATGAACTCAATTGCAACTTTCTCAATCACTAGCAGAACCTATTGCAATCCTATATGCGCGCGCGCGCGCGCACACACACACACATATTATATATATATATATATATATATATATATATATTCAGCATGATAATGATGAGATGAACCCAAAATATAATAATAAACAGATGATATTGGATATATATATATAGTAACGATATCTCATAAGAAACAAGAACAAAAATTAATCTTAGGTGAAACATATATAGACTACCTAATATCAATGCAGAGACATTTATGAATTCATGAAATCGCATCATGAAGCCAAACAACATAATTTGCAGTGCACTGGTAAGCCAACCTATCAATCTCAGCATCATTTATATCTGCTCCAACATTGAAATTTTACTTATGAAGGAGAGCGTAAAACAGATGCTCAATAACATCCATAAATCAATACCAAACAAATCAAAATCACAAATATTTATATCCACCACCAAAGGTCGCTCAAAAGTCAAGACTATAATATTCAAACCTGAAGTCCCAGCTAGTTCTACGAAATGCACTGGCAACAGGATCAAATTCCATTTCTACGCTGATAATGTTCGAAGGTAATTCCAATTTCAAGAATCCATAATTCTCACTGCCTAGGTCAAAGAATTTATACTAAATCGACGAACCACAAATGCAAAATGTGATAAAGGAACAGCGAATTACCAAGAGAGGAAGGTCCGATTCCGAAACCGGGACGGAGATAGAGGACGATGGCACCCTCCTAGCGTCATTGCAGTCTCTGCCTCTGCAGGAGTCAGTTTTGGGGTTGGGGATGAAGATGAAGATGAAGATGACGAGATGATGAATTTCAGGGTACAAGATGAGTTTCTTGTTTCAGTTAACGGCAATAGTTAACGGGAGGTTTAGAAGTTTTGATTTTGTTTGACGTTGTTGTGTTTTACCGCAACTAAATTTACCTGATATGAGTTGTCTAAAAAATTCCACGTGACGACAGTTGATTGGGTTGTCATACCATCTGGCACTCTTACATGGTTCTACGGTAGGATAGAAAAATTTCTCATTTCGACAGATGGTCACTCAACTATGACTTATTCGTCACTTTGATTACTCAATTTTCAAATGTATCACTTTGATCACTCAATTATTACTTTGTCAATCACTTTAGTCACCGAATGAGTATTTTGTCGGGTCATAAATAATTGGGTGAAGTAATTAAAGTGAGACAAAATACTTATTAATTCGGTGACTAAAGTGATTGACAGAGTTAAAGTTGAGTGACCAAAGTAATATATTTAAAAAGTCAGTGACTAAATTGTCGAACATGTAAAAGTTGAGCGACCATTTATGATATTCTCCCTTTATCTTTTTGAACTGTGGTTGTGTTTAAGGACATCTGATTTATGTTTGATTATTCTATTTGGACATCTGATTTATGTGTATGGTCCAAACTCTAGTTACTTGTCCGAGTTGTAACCCTATTAGTCCTACAGATATGTTCGTGGATATCCTAATCATTGTACAATTATGTTTCTTTATAAAACTCATATTCTTTTGTTGTAATCCTCTATATAAAGAGGCTCCCTATTATCAATGAAAGAGACAACTTATTCTCTCTCAAATCAGTTTTCCTAAAACAAGTTATCAGCACGAAGCCCTAACCCTGAGACCCTAAAATCGTAACCTTCAAACCCTAGCTACCTCCACCGCACACCTTGAAGCCCTCGAACCTAGGAATCCAAAACTGCCGGCGAATCCACTTGAACCGGCCATCGGAAAAAACTTTTAGAAATCGATTGTAAGGTTCCTTGTGCATTCCTTGTAAAGCGTGATTAGGGAAGACAGATGCTCAACTAGTTCTGCATGTGTATGTCCTTCTGAGGACAGTGGCTTCTTCCATGGTGAACTGCGGGTTATATGTTAGTGAACGACCGATGAACTCCTAACAGAGAGTGCATTCTATTAGACGATAATGGTCGTCAAAGCTACGGATCGCAGTGACAACGTCAACTTGTTCTTCATAGTTGACATGGGTCCCGCGTGTGGAACATAATTTTACCTACGGGTAGTTGTATTCGACTACGGGTAGTATGTCTTTTGACAAAACTGCAATTCCCGGAACGACATTACCCATTACCCATTGCATCGAGTCCTATCGACTATGCATGTGGATCATATAAGTCTTCTTGGGTCTTCTTTGAGGCAAAAAGTCATTTATGCCCCTTTGCATAAAGTCCTATCATTGACGCATGGCTAAAATTAACAGAGGAATAAATTTTACTCACCTTATTACCCATTGTTAATTTACCACGTGTCAATGATAATTTACCCAATGGATCTGCGGTTCCTATCACTTACATTGGCATCGTCCCATTTAATTCTGATATCACCTTAGAAAAAGTCCTATGCGTACCATCCTTTCGCTTAAACCTCATGTCTGTCAGCAAATTGTGCTATTCTGTTTCCTACCTTCTGTGTCTTACAAGACTTGGCTACGGGGAAGATGATTGGCACGAGTGACCAATGTGGCGGTCTTTATTACATGTCTCCTTTATTAAAGGCACCTACCTCACATCAAGTCTCATACCCCTCCACCTAGTGGCATATGCGACTTGGGCATCCATCCCCTTCTCGTCTTAAATTAGCTTCTCCCTTGCTATCCTCCAGTAATATTTCTTTTGATAATAATTGTAGTGTTTGTCCCATGGCTAAACAAACAAGACTTCCATTTCCTTTAAGTTCAATATCAACTCATGCTCCTTTTGATTTATTACATTCTGATATATGGGGTCCTCACAAAGTTCCCAAACATTCTGGAGCACGTTTTATTCTTACCATTGTGGACGATTTTACTAGATGCACATGGGTTTTTTTGATGCACCATAAGCATAACACTCAATATCCTTTAAAGTCATTTGTTGCTTTTGTTCGTACTCAATTTCATGCACATATTAAAACCATCAGGGTCGATAATGGGTCTGAATTTCTATCTATGAGAGATTTCTTTCACACAAATGGCATTGAGTATCAACATACTTGTGTTTACACTCTACAACAGAATGGAGTTGTTGAACGTAAACATCGACATATTATCACTGTAGCACGTGCTTTACTTTTCCAATCCAGCCTAACCCTTTCCTTTTGGGGTGAGTGTGTTTTGACTGCGGTCTACCTTATTAACCGCCTTCCATCTCCATTGCTATCCAACAAAACACCTTTTGAAATGTTATACAACAGTCCACCCTGCCTTGACCATTTAAAAGTTTTTAGTTGTCTTGCTTATTCAACTGTTGTTCATCCTACTCAAAAGTTTGATTCCAGAGCTCACCGTTGTGTCTTTGTTGGCTACCCCACTGGTCAAAAAGACTATAAACTTTATAATTTGGAGACCAAAATGTTCCTTGTTAGCCGTGATGTCAAATTTTCTGAAACCATATTTCCTTTCTCTCTTCTAAACATCTCAAATTCACCGCACTCGGTTCCTATGCTTGACCCAGACTATCACACACTAAACACTAAGCCTGCATCATCAGTCCAGTCCCGCAGTAATCCAGATACTAACAGCTCACCTGCCAGCTCACACCCATCAGACCATAACATCTCACCTACTCCAGATACTAGCAACACACCTACCACACCCACTGAACATTCTCCCTTCTCCAATCGACCAACACATCATACCTGACGATCTTACACCACTTATCATACCCTCCCCTCGTCGCTCTACCCGTTCTACGAAACCACCAGCATGGCATAAAGACTACCACATGTCCAACCAAGTCACTCGCTCTACCTCAGGGCTTCGTCCTACACCAGGTACCAAATATCCCCTTTCCCATTTTCTTTTCTATTCTCGGTTTTCTTCTGCACAATGCTCCTTTCTAGCTAACATTACAGGTCACACCGAGCCCACCTCTTATGCTCAAGCTATCCTTGATCCACATTGTCAACAAGCAATGAATGCAGAGTTAGAAGCACTCCAACACAACAATACATGGAGTATGGTTCCTCTCCCTGATGGTCATAAACCGATTGGCTGCAAATGAGTCAAAAAAATCAAGTACAAATCTGATGGCACTATTGAGCGGTACAAGGCTCGTCTTGTTGCAAAAGGCTACTCTCAAGTTGAGGGTATTGATTATCAAGGGACGTTCTCCCCAACAGCCAACTCACTAAACTTCGATACCTCCTTACTGTTGTTGCTTCCCATCATTGGTTTATCCACCAATTAGATGTTCAGAATGCTTTCCTCCAGGGCGATTTACATGAAGAAGTATACATGTAGCCTCCTCTTGGACTTCGCCGACAGGGGGAGAATCTTGTATGTCAGCTCAACAAATCTCTTTATGGACTCAAATAAGCATCCCTAAACTGGTTTTCCACCTTTTCAAATACCATCCAGAAAGCCGGCTATCATCAATCAAAGGCAGATTATTCTCTTTTCACCAAGGTACAAGCTAGGTACTTCATTTACTACAGTCCTTATCTATGTTGATGACATACTCCTCTCAGGAAATGATCTTCAAGAAATGTAGCGACTTAAGGCATTTCTTCTTAAACGCTTCCGCATGAAAGACCTTGGAGATTTAAAGTATTTCTAATTCTCACGTTCCAAGAAAGGCATTTTTATGTCTCAAAGAAAATACACACTTGACATATTGCAAGATTCAGGACTTCTGGGGTGCTCGCCCTCATGGTTTTCCCTTGGAACAAAATTTAACACTCACTCTCACAGATGGAGCATTGTTGAAAGACCCAACTAGATATACAAGGCTGGTTGACAAACTAATTTATCTTACTGTCACAAGGCCGGATATAGTTTACCCTGTTCAAACATTGAGCCAATTCATGCATCAGCCTCGACAACCTCATTGGGATGCTGCCATACGAGTCCTCAGATACGTTAAAGGTACTTCTAGTCAAGGATTGTTATTTTATGCCAACAACGACCTTGACTGGAAAGCCTTTTGTCATTCTGATTGGGGAAGATGCCATGAGACAAGGAGATCAGTTACAGGTTATTGCGTCTTCCTTGGAAATTCTCTCATCTCATGGAAATCTAAGAAACAAACAAATGTCTCTAGATCATCAATGAAGCCGAATATAGAGCAATGGCTAATATATGCTTAGAATTGACATGGCTGCGTTATATACTGCATGATCTAAAAGTCTCACAAGTGCATCCTACAACATTGTTCTGTGATAATTAGGCAGCTTTGTATATAGCGGAAAATCCTGTTTTCCATGAACGTACAAAGTACATTGACATTGATTGCCACATAGTTAGAGAAAAACTGCAAGCTGGAATGGTTCGTCCTTCATATGTACCTGCACGCTTCCAACTAGCAGATATATTCACAAAAGCCTTGGGGAAAGATCAATTTCTGACACTACGGGCCAAGTTGGGAGTTCATGATCTACACTCTCCAACTTGAGGGAGAGTATTGAGAATTATATTGTAAATATATACTTTATCTTCTTTCCTTTAGTGGAAACACCTTTACAGGTTTTAGAGAATAGATTATGGCTTTAATGCTTTGGTGTAGGAGCAATTGAGTGCTGAGCAATTGTGTGTGTGGTGCTGCACTTGTATATATTGTATAGATTGATGTTGAATGAATAATAAGAATCATTATTCAGCCATTTCTTTACAAATCCTATATACTTGTATATCAATAAATAATTTTGGCATTGTTCAAGTAAATTCAGAATATGTGTCTGACCCAAACTCGAGATTACTTGCTCTAGTTGAATTATGGTTTATATTAGAGATATTCTCGGAGAATCTTAGGAGATATCCAATTAATGTACGATTATGTTTCCATGTACAACTCTCACTACAAGAAAAAAATGTTTTTTGCAATTCATTGGCAATTCATTGCATTAACCTAAATACAAGGAATATTCCTTGCATAATTTGAGTCCTTGCAAGAGGCCCTTGCAAAAGAGCAAATACATCAACTTGAAAATTCCTTGCATTTGAGTTCACAAATGCAAGGAATTGTTCATCTCAAATGCAAGGAATTCAACACATGATGTTAACTATGGTTAACTGAAATACGAGGACAATTCCTTGCATTTAGTAGATGCAAGGCCCCTTTTATCAATTAAAATGCTTTCATGGAATTTAATTACATTTAATATATTATTAATTTCTTATTCAATCTGACAAAAATCCTTTGAGGCTGTGAGTAAATGAATCACTTTTATTATAAATCAAAGTAGTAATTACATATTGAAAATTCCATAAAGATTAGTAACGCAAGTTTACATTATCTCACTCAAGACATCTCATCTATGTCAACAAATTGGGAGACAATCACAAAGCTTCTCATTTACAACTATCATGTACGCACTATTGGTGGAGTAGCTCCACTCTTATTGATAACCTGCAGGGATGAGAAATTTGATCAATTTGAATGAACTAGTGAGCCAATCTAACTACACGAGACAATCTGGTATTGACCAATATTAATCCAACAAGCAAATGATGAACAATTAACTTCATGTGTCCGAATTTCAGTTCCAGAAAACTTTTCACATGATACAGGATTTGGAAAAAGAAAACATGAAAAAAAAAAAAGACGAAGGCCATGGTCAAGGTTGGCTCAAGGACCAACTCTTCAAATTTGCCCAACTAGCATCCAACATTGTTAACCTAGCATAGATTCCACATTGACATAAACCAGATTTCAAGTTCACAGTAAACTGAAAGAGAATTTAGGGAACTAAACCATGAACTTAACTTTCGATGTTTTATGCTTGTGTTTCATTCTCAATATGGAAACTTAATAAATGATACAGAATCACAGATTAATAAAGGAAAAGGACAGTACCTCATCCTTCTCTATTGTAGCATCGGCAATTGTTCGCACATCCTCATGTACATAAAAAATGAAAAAGCTATGCAAAATGCAAAACATTATTATATTCAGCAAGTAATGTTGAGCGCAGCTTATAAGAAAAATTAAGACAAATTAAATACAGCAAGAAATATTGAACATTACCGGTCCACTTTTGCCCCCTGCTTTGTTTACAATTAGCTCAGAGAAACTATGCTGCTGTACTTCCACAATCATGAAACAGATCATGTGCAATTAGTTAGTAAATATTTAGCAAATCTAACTAGAACTAGTAGTAGATGCTTCTATTGAAATTATCTTACACGCAGAATGATAAGATCTTTTACATATAGCAAATTCCCCACTGAGGTAGTTCGAACTTCTCGAAACTTAGGTGCTAGTTGTTGTTGAACAAAGCGAAGAAAATCTCCTCATGAAGGCCAACTACAAGTTAAAATTTTCTGAACAATGAATTCTCTTATGACTCATGAAGCAGATAACTTATTTACACATCAGGTCAAAAAATTAGAAGTCGAAGATTCATGCATGCAACAGATTCTAGTCCAGATTTACAAATAATCATCAGCTACTGAAAAAATAGTGCCTGAGGTCAATTAACTTGTCCATCATGCATATGGTGAGCCATGAAACTGACAAGCACAAAAAGAAGATATTCAAAAACTGATAATGAAGTTGACAAGCTCAAAGCAAACCTAATATGTGATCATTCAAGTATTTAGTACATGCTCATCTATGAACGCACTCTTAATATGTCACTGACAATAAAGAAAATCACAACCCAGCAAAGTGCTTAGTACAACTCATCTATGAAAGCACTCTTAATATGTCATTGACAGTAAAGAAAATAACAACCTAGCAAAGAAACAAATATACCTCTGAGCCCTGAAACCAAACGGAAAAACAAGAAAACCTGCAAAAAGAAAATCACATACCAGTCAACCAAAGGTACTAATTAGGTCACTGCCCCACCAATAATCTGGCATAAAATTACCTACATATACAAACAAGAAGGTCACAAAATCAAGTTAATAAAAATACATAAAGTTTCATATGTAGATAAACCAACCACATATGTGACTACCAACACATTAAGTGCAAGAGAGAATAGGATACCTGAACATTGAAATGACACATACCAAGCTTCCGTTTTGCAGCTTCATGAACAACAGCAAAAGCCTCTACAAAAAGTCACCACTTAGAATCCGAGCACAATAAATGCACAATCTTTCTAACAAGTAAACTCTAGACAGAAAGCAACCAGCTTGAATATCTGCAAGTGTCTCTCCTCGTCCCAATCTTTTAGCAGTAAGCTACAAAAAACAAACAAACACAACCCATAATCCAAATCACCAAAACAATCTCTTACAACAATAAACAACAAGTAGAGTCGATTAAAGCCAACAAACCTGGGCATCAGTGAGCCTCTATAATTGTGGCTCAAACGAGTTGACAGAATTGACAAGGCGGTAATAGTCCCGAACAACCCAGCTGTTCAAGCTAGTCACATTGTTCCAAGTCTTCCCAAGCTGGCCCAGGTTTTCCTGAAACAAACAGAGAGGCGAGTGAGGCACATCATCGAACAGGTGGTGGGCAGTAAAGTTAGAGAGTGGGGATGGAAAAAAAGGGAGTAATTTACCTTGAGAGAGGCGGCAATGGGGAGCGAGAGAGAGTGAGACGACGGCGTGGAGGGCGGGAGGAGGTGGAGAAGGAAGAGAATAAGGAGGTGGAGTGGTTGGGGAAGGGGAAGGTGGGGCGTTGAGGGAGAGGAAAGTGGGGATTTGAGACTAGCAGTAGAGGCAATGGGGGGAACTGTAACTGGGTGGATATTATGACATGGAATATGATTTGTATGTCACATGAGTTAGAGAAAAGAAAAACTAGAACTCAGTACGGAAATCCACCGCCCAGATCCTACCCGTTACCGCCGCTGTCCACCACCAGCCTAGGGTTGGCACAGTCCCTATCCATGACACCATGGATGGCGTCCATCATGGTGATGGCATCCCAGGTGATGTTGCAATCACCAACTTGCTTCAAATAGCGTTTCAGACGCTCAGACCCAACCAAAATCCTCATTGGTTGTTTCTAAAGTCTCTCGCTCGTTTTACAAAGCCCATTTCTTAGGGAAATTAGGACTGAGACCGTCCTATGCAAAACATATGAAAATACATATTCTGTTCTTACATAGAATCTATGGGGATTCTGTGGACTGATTCAACCAACTTGCGGACGTTTAAATATCTCATGATGATTGGTTGATACGCAAACACGTTGGTCACGTGTTGTGCCATTGTTCACTTGTAATGCTGCTTATGCTACACTCCTAGCAAATATCATATGACAATGGGCTCACTCCCCAGATCATCCTATTCCGTCAATTGGACTTGACGACGCTAGAAAGTTTACATCGAAGACTTTCGATGGATATTGCAATGGGACTGATGTTGGACATCATATTCTCATGAACACACAGAAATGGTCTCGCGAAAATGACTACGATGGTAATCAGGGTATTGGTAATGTGCACCAATCTCCACATATCCGCTTGGGGTGATGCAATATTGCATGCAGCTATGCTAATTCGTATACGACCTACCGCCACTCAATCTACCTCGGCATTACAGCTAGTCACTAGGTACAAGTATTATACTTATGCACATTTGAGTGAGCCATTTATGTACCAATTGCGCCTCCACAACGCTCTATGATAGGTCTTTACAGACGAATGGGCAACTACGTTGGATTTGAGACTCCAACAATCGTCCGCCACTTAATACCCTTGCAAGGCTATCTCCTTACCGCTAGATTTGCGGGTTGTCACTTTGATGAGACAGTTTTCCCATCATTAGGGGGAGATAAGAACACTGATGTTTAGCATGAACGACAGGAATTGTCGTGGCCTGTCCCCATATGTCTTATCTCGATCCCCGTTAAAGCTCAATCCTCGTTAAAGTGATGAGATCACACAAATATGCTGCAAACATGCTTGCAAGGATGGATGTCTCTACGAGAGGATGTAGCGCCACCTTACACGGATGTAGGCATAGTGCCAACGTCAAAGAGAGTGGCACTCTGGCGTTATAGGCCATGGCCCCAGCTAGGATGCGTGGGAGGCCCGTGGGTTCGAAGAATACTTTGGCACATTCCAATCCTTTGATCATCAAGACTCAAAATCCGTCTCACGAGAATCTTTCGGATTATGGTTATCATTGGGGGACGCCTCAACGTCAGAACCTATTCCTGAGAATATAGAGCTCTATGAAAATTACACTAGTGTCCATGAGACGTGGGATAGAAACTCCATCATAATTGATGATGTAGTTGCGCATGAGTTTGTTGAGTTCGATGATATCGAACCACGCTCCGTTGATGAATGAATGCCAACGTAGAGAAATTTGGCCTAAATGGAAAGATGCGATCCAGGTTAAGTTGGATTCTCTAACGAAGAGGAAGGTTTTTGAGCCAATGATGTCAACACCTCCTAACATAAAACCTGTTGACTAATGGGTCTTCGTTAGAAAGCGTAGTGAGAAAAAGATATGGTAATCTTGCCTTATGGCGCAAGGTTTCTCATAAAAAGCCCTGGCATCGACTACGATGAGACATATTCTCTCGTATTGGATGTTACTGCACTCCACTACCCTGTCAGTTTAGTAGTTTCCGAATAACTGATCATGCAGATTACAAATGTGGTCACTACGTATCTCTATGAGAATCTAGATACGGAATGCACATGAAGGTTCATGGTGAACTTCATTTACCCAAGTCAAGTAGCTCTAGACCACGGAGCGCGTTTACAATAAGGTTGAAACGCTCACTAAAGTGACTACTTGATTGAGAAGGGATATGCCCGCGCGTTTTCATAACAAGTTTCAGATTCTATCGCGGTTCATGTTGGACATAATCTTCATTGGAAGCTCTTAAAGAGTTAAGGGAAACCGCTAAACACTTGAAATCCGATTTTGAGATGAAGGATTTTGGGAAAACATGATCATGTCTCGATTTGGAACTTGAGCATCGTGTTGATAGATGCTTAGGCATTTTGACGAGGTCAAGCCTTCAAGCACCCCCATGATCGTCCGTAGCCTTGATCCTGAAAAGGATCCTCTTCGTTCGAAGGATGATGACGAAGATGCGCTAGGGGCAGAAATGCCCTAGTTAAGTACAATATGCGCATTATTGTACTTAGCTCAATGCACAAGACCGAACATATCATTTTCCTCGAACTTGTTAGCTAAGGTATAGCTCTGCACCAACGCGATACCATTGGATTGGTGTAAAGGATATTTTTCGGTACTTGAGATGTACGATTGATATGGGCTTGTTCTATCCCTACAAAAAGATGATGGATTCGGACCCATCACACACCAGGAATGCCACAAACACTGGCCTGCGTCCTCTATCCCCATTCCAAAATGACATGTGTTTTGGAAGGTTTTGCTGATATTGGGTATCTCTCTGACCCGCACAAAGGTCGTTCCCAAACTAATTAAGTGTTCACCATGGGTAAAGACCGTGATATCTTGGAGGTCTACAGAACAGACACTAGTCACTATATCTTCGAACAATGCAGAGATTATTGCTCTTCACGAAGTGATTCATGAATGTATATGGATTGGATCCATAGTTACGCATGTTCGAACAATTGTGGTTTGAAGGCTACCACAGATGAGCCTACGAGCATATAAGATAATGCTGCTTGTTTTGAAGCAAGGCTACATCAAAAGCAACCACACCAAGTATAATCAGCAACAACAGACTCTCCTCAAGATTAAAGTGAACTAGGTTCAATTTGAGGACAGTGCGGCAGGCTTGCTCACTAAGTCATTGCCTAAATTCCACTTTCGGGAAACATGTTGGTAGCATCGTTTGCGGAAGTTATCTGAACTCCCATGACCATTGTCATCAGGGGGAGATGCAGACATTAGGGGGAGGTGTCTACATGTATGGTCTTGGAACATGAAGGGTGTGTTGTGCTCTTTTTCCCCTTCAACCGAGGTTATTTTTGTCCCACAGGGTTTTTGTTACTCGGCATGGTTTTTAATGAGGCAACGAGAGGAGCACCACGTTTGGGCTACACAAGGGGGAGTGTTCAAGTAAATCCAGAATATGTGTTTAGCTCAAACTCGAGATTACTTGCTCTAGTTGAAATATGGTTTATATTAGAGATATTTTCGGAGAATCTTAGGAGATATCCAATCAATGTACGATTATGTTTCTATGTACAACTCTATCTTTATGCTTGTAATCTTTTATATAAAGAGACCCCTATTATCAATAAAAGCACGACTCAATTCTCTCTCAATTTCAGTTTTACTTAAACAGGAATATGAAAGTCAAGGGCTTAGTTTTCATAAGGACAAAATACTGTTTACTCCCTATACTTATAGGGTCTTGACGTTTCAGTCCTTGACGTTTCAATTTCACCTAAAAAGTCCCTGAACTTTCCAATTTCACCTAAAAAGTCATTGCCGTCAATTTTCCGTTAAAAAGTCTGTTATCTTGCTGACGTGGCACTATTTCAACAGTAAAATGACTATTTTACCCTTACTGACCCAAACAAAAAAATTTACTCTTTTTAAACTCTTTTTTCTCTGTTTTTTTTTAATTTGTTCTTTTTTATTCCTACTTTTTTTTTAACTCTTTTTTCTCTATTTTTTTAATTTGTTCTCTTTTTTTTTCCTACTCTTTTTTCTCTATTTTTTTAATTT
>BDJD01001752.1:72305-105689 GCA_002564525.1 Rosa multiflora
GGCTTGTTTTATCCCTACAAAGAGATGATGGATTCGGACCTATCACACACCAGGTACGCCGCCAACGCTGGCCTGGGTTCTCTATCCCCATTCCAAAACGACATGTGTTTTTGGAAGGTTTTGCTGATGTTGGGTATCTCTCTGACCCACACAAAGGTCATTCCCAATCCGGTTAAGTGTTCACTGTGGGAAAAGACCGTGACATCTTGGAGGTTTACAGAATAGACCCTAGTCGCTATATCTTTGAATAGTGCAGAGATCATTGCTCTTCATGAAGTGGTTCGTGAATGAATATGGATTGGATTCATAATTACGCATGTTCGAACAATTGTGGTTTAAGTCTACCACAGATGAGCCTACGAGCATTTAGGTTAATGCTACTTGTTTTGAACAAATGAGGCAAGGCTACATCAAAAGCGACAACACCAAGCATAATCAGCAACAACAGACACTCCTCGAGATCAAAGTGAACTAGGTTTGATCTGAGGACAGTGAGGCAGACTTGTTTACTAAGTCATTGCCCAATACCACGTTCGAGAAACATGTGGCAAGAATTGGCTTGCGGAAATTATCTGAACTCCCATGATGGTAGTCATCAGGGGGAGGTGCAGACATCAGAGGGAGATGTCTACATGTTCGTCTCTAATCGTGAAGGGTGTGTTGTGCTCTTTTTCCCCTTCGACCGAGGTTATTTTTGTCCCACTGGGTTTTTGTTACTCGGCAAGGTTTTTAACGAGGCAACGAGAGAAGCACCGCGTTTGGGCAACACAAGGGGGAGTGTTGAAGGAAAACCTAATTTGTGTTTAGCCCAAACCCTAGGTTACTTGACCTAGTGGTAATAGGATTTAATTAGAAGGATCTAGAATCCTATTCAATGTAGAATTACTTTCCTTGTATGATTGATATTCTATGCATTGTAATCCTCTATATAAAGAGGCCCCTATTATCAATGAGAAGACACAGCAAATTCCTCTCAAATTCAGTTTCTCTACAACAGGAATAAAAAAGAACAAATTAAAAAAATAGAGAAAAAAGAGTTAAAAAAAGAGTAATTATTTTTTTTTGGGGTCAATAAGGGTAAAATAGTCATTTTACTGTTGAAATAATGCCACGTCAGCAAGATAACAGATTTTTTAACGGAAATTTGACGGCAGGGACTTTTTAGATGAAATTGGAAAGTTTAGGGACTTTTTAGGTGAAATTGAAACGTCAGGGACTGAAACGTCGAGACCCTATAAGTATAGGGAGTAAACAGTATTTTGTCATTTTCATAATCATACATTTGTTTAAATTGTTTATCGATTTCCTTTAAGTACATTATTAATACATTAATTCTTGGTCGTAATTCATTATCCAAAAAAGAATCTTATGTAAGGGGGAGACTCATTCATTGTTTGCACACTTAGAATATCCGAGTGACCCATACGAGACTATTCTAGTATCCTTAGCCTCTCGCGTACTTTTCACAATATTAGCTAGCTAGATAAATGACCCTCAGTAAGGCCAAACAATATTTCATTGTTAAGAATCTAAAGACTTGAGCACTTTTCTCATTTCTCTTTTAATTTTTAATATTTTCATTCTTTTGAGAATTCTTTGATGAACTTGAAGGACTGCTGGTGATGTCTACGTACTACACCCCGCCAATCTCGTTTCAAAGACTGAATCTTTGAGTTGTTAAGTCTCTGTTTAAAGACCATCTCCACTCTCCAGACAGCTGCATGAGTGCTTCTTGGGTAAGCATGCGAGCGTCACGACTACTAGTCTATAAGTAATATGAGGCTAAATATAATTACTATCCTTCCTTTTGGTTTTATTTTTATTCATAGATGACTATATTTCTGTGAGAGGGGAGAGTATTCTCCAATATAGAAAGAAATAGAAAAGAAATGAAGTTGTGCATAAAAATTTATCAAATTGTTGGGCTGTTTTCATTTATTTTCACTTCATTTTGTAAACATTACAGTTAACGAGAAAATGGAAATGCTGCAAAGAGTTTAAGCAAATTTCTGAGAACATGTGGGTCGAACTTTGGCACGCTTCAGAGTGACTAGACGAAGGAACACGCCGAGGACTACAATGTGAACTCAGAACTTAAGCGCCAAGTATATATCATGGTACAACATTTGTTTCTTATGTGGACCAAAACGATCAGCAAAGCGCTGCCAAACCCTACCTTGGAGTTTCCTGGAGACTTCGGTTTCTCCCACTAGTCCACTACAGCTAATTTTCTCTGTATATATATAGCACCTTCATCCACACAAATCCTACTACCTAGATCCAATTCACTTCTACCACTTTCTTAATAATCTTCACAAGCATATCTTTTGCTAGTTTAATTTTGGGAAAATTTCACAAACAGTACACCAAAGCCACTAATAATTCTTATATATAAACTTCCAAACCAAACATTTCGGTACACGAAATCTGAAACTCGACCCACTATCAGTACACGATGTCAATGACGCCGTTAATTTGACACCAAAATGTCCATTATGCCCTCAGTTATTATTATTATTTTTTTAATAATTTTTTTTTTCTTTCTATTCTGAATGAATTGGGCTCTGACCCTGACGCCACCGAATCGAGAGAGAAACCCGACCGGAATGACGCCGTTCGGCCATCAATCGACGTCTCACGACCACCGATCTCTTCCTC
This sequence comes from Rosa multiflora, assembly GCA_002564525.1. NCBI lineage: Eukaryota > Viridiplantae > Streptophyta > Magnoliopsida > Rosales > Rosaceae > Rosa > Rosa multiflora. Next base: position 74,964 of record BDJD01001752.1, read on the forward strand.
TCGTCGTCGCCGTCACGCCTGTGGTCTTTGATTGCCCATGCACAGGACGAGGAGGGAGAATCGACGGTGAGAGTGTCTGACTGTTCCGGCAAATTCCAGCGATTTCCGACCACCTTCTGGACCACATTCGGTATGGAAATTCCTCCTCTCATCTTCCTCTACCCTTCTGTGCAATTAGTTTTCAAATTGGATTGAGTTTTGATGGTTTATGTTTCTGGGTAGCTACGGCTCCGTCTCGGTTCCACGACACTGGCAGCTTTCTGAGCTCTTTCTGGCTTCGTTCTAGCTTGGTTACATCTATAGGAGGAGGCTGACCACAATTGGAGTAGGAAGCTTCGAAGATTACTGGGTTTTGGACGTTGAGGCCTGTGTACCAGTTCATCTTTGGCAGTGGAGCTAGGAAACTGGGTTTGGATCATCAAGCTTATTCTGGGAATGAATTGGGCTTTCGCCGCTTTGGCTTAATTTTGAGGGAAATTTGGAGATTGGGGATTGAGATTTCTTAGCCATGTTGGGTTGGAAGATGGAGAAGGGAAGCTGCTTTTCCCTTTTCTGAGAACCAAGAAGAGAGAGAGAGAGAGAGAGAGAGAGAGAGAGAGAGAGAGGGATCTGAGGAAGGAGGAATCGAATAGATGAAGAAAAATCAGAAAGAAAGAAAGGAAAACTGAAGAACAGAGGTGGGTTTCGAAATGGGTGAGCTCGGGCTTCTTCTCACATGAAGAACAGAGGTGGGTTTCGTGGAGCCGGAAGAAGGAAGAAGAAAGAGATAAAAATGAAGGATAAAAAAAACAAAAACAAAAACAAAAAATATTAACAAAAAAAAAATTTGAGGGCATAATAGACATTTTGGTGTCAAATTAATGGCGTCATTGACGTCGTGTACTGATAGTGGGTCAAATTTCAGATTTCGTGTACCGAAATGTTTGGTTTGGAACTTTATGTATAAGAATTATTAGTGGCCTTTACTTGGTGTACTGTTTACGAAATTTTCCCTTTAATTTTTATAGCTTTTCCAAAGATGAGTTCATAAAGTCAGCCTGCAGGTATAATCAACTGATCCATCATGTATGTATATAGTAGTACTATTTTTTGCTAGGAAAATTTTTCAGTGATGTTAGTAGAAAGATTTAAATGGGATATATATATATATATATATATAGGATTTTTCTTAGGTAAGGATATCCTTACCTAAACTTATGGAACATATTTCCATTTTTTGGCTCTTTTCGATCACATATTCACATCTTAACCGTTTAATTTTTAGGTCCTAATGTATAGATCAATTATGCAAATTTTCAGCCAAATTGATAATTGTTAAGGCATTCAAAACTGCAATTTACACGAACGAACCAAATCTGTCAACCGTAACCATTCGTGTTCATTGTTGTAAATTGCAGTTTTGAATGCCTTAACGATCATCAATTTGACTGAAATTTTTTAGAGATGATCTCTACATTAGGACTTAAACTGGAAAAGTAACCAAAAACTAGAAATCCGTACCTAAGCTTAGGTAAAGATGTCCTTAGCCAAGAAGGACTATAATATATAAATATGTATATATATTGTGTGTGTGTGGTTGTGTGTGTATTGTATGTCTACAATCCTCATTCATGATAATTAGTGTTCCCCCCACAATTTCGATTTCTTTTCACTTTTTTATTTTCTGAATTATTATCTTGTGTGGGTGTGTGTGTATTGTATGTTTGCAATCCTCACTCATGGTAATTAGTGTTCCCCCACAAGTTCGATTTCTTTTCACTTTTTTATTTGGATTAATTTCAGTTTACCCCCCTGAGGTTTGGGGGTGTCATCATTTCACCCCCCAAACTCTCAATTTCACTTGTTACCCCCTGAACTTTCTAATTTTTGTCTTCCGTGTCCAATTTCTCTGATTCCGTCCAAATTGGACATTAAGTCTGACTATTTGACCCACTTTGAGGCTAAAATGGTCATTTCAAGGCAAAAAAAAAAACTCAAAACAAAAACTAAAAAAACCTTTTTCTTTCACTTTCAGTTTCTCTCTCATCTCTCTCTCTCTCTCTCTCACAGAGATCTGCATCTCCAAATCTATCTATCTCTCTCGACACCTCCCTCACGCGCCTCGCCGTCACCAACTCCTTTGACCCCTCCCCTTCCTTCGAGTCCACCTCCGCCTTCCTCTCCTGCTTCCCCATCTCCAAGTCCTCCGTCAGCTCCCAAGTGGACTCACCGATCCCACTCACCTCAAACCCTTCCTCGACCAAATCTCCGCCTCCATCTCCGACCTCGAGAAGCTAGTCGCTGAGAACTCCTACTCCCCTTGTACAAAGTTCGATCGTCGCTAAAAACGGACGACCCACAGAAGCTAAAGAAGATAGCGGCGGCGGCTTACGACTACCAGAACGACTCGAGATGGGCCGACTAATGGGCCAACATCCTCATCCCTCCTCACATGGCCTCTAGCCCCGACGCCGACGAGCTGGACGAGTTGGAGTGCCAAGTCACCGAAATGGCGGTGAAGATTCAAGAGTACCAAGCCACTGTACTGGAGCAGCTCAAGAACACGCTGCCTTCCATTATTGAAGCTCAGAGACCCGTTTCGACTGATCGGTCGAAGTCTGGGACGTTCGGGGATCCGAATTAGGGTAAAGGTCTTTGCTTTTTGGGTTGTTGAGTTATGAGCACTGTGGATTCTTAGATCTTTGTTGTTTCGTACATTTCTATGAGTGAGTTTGGATTTGGAATTGGAAATTTGGTTTTTGTTCTTGATATGTGTATTTGGGGGTTTAGAAATTTCAGAATTGGAATTGGGTGTCTTTGTTTGTGTGTAATGTGTTATGAAAGTGAAGGACATTATTTCTGGTTAGTTATTAAGTGAGGAAAATTATGAGCGGATAAGGTTCTTGGCCGCGGAGGAGGAATGAGGGGGGAGAGAGAGAGAGAGGGATTGGTGAAGAAAGAGAAACCCCCGACCGTGAAAGAGAGAGGGTTTTTTGTTTTGGTTTTTTTTTTGGCTTGAAATGAACATTTTAGCCTCAAAGTGGGTCAAATAGTCACACTTAACGTCCAATTTGGACGGAATCAGATAAATTGGACACGGAAGACAAAAATTGTAAAGTTCAAGGGGTAAAAAAGTGAAATTGAGAGTTTGGGGGGTGAAATGATGACACCCCTAAACCTCAGGGGGGTAAACTGAAATTAATCTTTTTTATTTTCTGAATTATTTGAATTATTATCTATCTTCTGTCAATTGAAGTTCAAGCTAAAAGAAGGAAAATTTGAATTCTATAATAAAAAAGCAAGCACCATGTTCCTCAAACGTAGGTCTTAAAAAAGATGAAAACAAAAACCATGCCATGTTCTTAAAAGGCTTGAATCTTAATTAATAGAGAAAAATTCAGTCACCGTCCCCAAACTATGCTGCCAAGGCCAATTTGATATCCGAACTCTCAAAAGCATCAATGTGATACCTAAACACGTATTTTGACATCAAGGTGATACTTCCATCAAAATTCCTAACGGGGCCGTCTGTTTGCTGACGTGGCAAGCACATGGGCCCCAAAATAAAGTAAAATGATCAATTTACCCTTTTTTAATTTTTTTTTTTTCTTTTTCTTCTTCTTCTTCTTCTTTTCATTTCTTTTTCTTCTTTCTCTTCTTCTTCTTCTTCTTCTTTTCATTTCTTTTTCTTCTTTCTCTTCTTCTTCTTCTGGGATTTCCTCTAGCCAAACCGCCGCAACTTCCGCTGCAAGCTCCACTACCACATTTCCTTACTTACCTGACAACGTCATCAACCACCATCCACCCACCCCAATTTAATGATTTTAATCATACAATAGTACAATACGCTTATACAATTTGATAGCTCGATCAATCTAATCACGATGAAATTGCTAAGCAAGAGCAGCCCCCAACCAACGAACTGGTCAACCAAGCTCCCAAGCATAACATGGTTCTGTCTTCCATTTGAAGTTATAGGAATTGAACAAACCACAGCACAAAGAGCACCGTCTGCCACCGCAGCCTCTTGCCTCACCCCATAACCTTTGCAATTCAATTTCTAGACAAACAACATAAACAAAAATAATTTCGGCTAGATTACATACATGATTTTTGCATCACTCGAATCGAAAGCAAAGCCATTTTAATATCTTATCCCTAAATATAAATTGAGGCATAGTATGAAGCTACATACTTCCAATTTCAACTCAGTAACTCACCAAGAGTTTCAGAGAGAGACTTTAACCTTGAAGAATCAGAAATCAAACCAGAAAATAACCATGAGTTTCTGCTTTGCTGCTTGAGGAAGAGAGCAACCAAGAGTTTGAGGCTCTTCGATTGAAAACCCAGAAAGTTATGGAAATGTTCATGAGAGAGATTGATTGAAAACCCAGAAAGTAAAAGCCCAGACAGATTGATTAGAATATTGCTTTGTCGTCTCGGATCTTGTCTCCGCCGCCTTCTCCGAGCCTCCCGGCGGCTGGTCCTCCCTCCACAAGCTAGTTGTTCTAATGTGATGCCCTGAAAATTTGTATTTATTTTTTGAGGATTTTCCGGAATTTAAATTGTGGGTATCAGACGGTTTCGTGGCTCGTGGATGGAGCGGAAGTGTTTCGGGCGAATGATTATTCAGGAAGCATCATTCAGGGGGGCGCAAGGGTTGACTTTTTATTTGTTGGGATTCTCCAAAAACTTCCTTCACTAAAGTCGTAGAGCGCGTCTATACGAGTTCGTGGATATGTGAAACGCGGAAATCGGAGTTTGTATGAGAAAGTTATGGCCATTGGAAGAAATTTCCATTTTGGTATAAATAGAAGTTTCCCGAGTGGGAAACTTACTGTTTTCATTTGGTTTCCTTTTCCGGAAACTCACTTCCTCTCTCTTCTCTCTCTCGACTCCTTCAGTGTCGAAATATTTTGACTGACCCAACCCTATAAAATGTCATCGTTAGTATATAGTAAATAGGGATCGTTCTATTCCGGGGATTGAAGGTACACTTGTAATTGCAAAAACTAATAAAGAATTAAAATAAGTATAAAGTATAATATTTACAAAATATATACAAATAACTAAATAAAAGGGGGATTTAAGAATTAGAGTTTTGAAAATTAAAATAAATAAAAGAAAGAAAATATAAAAACACATATACACGGGTGGAACGCAAGGAACGCAAGGAACAAAGATCAAATCCACAATCATATGAATGAAATCCAAGCACAATTCCTATAGTTGATTTTCTATGTCATGAGAAAGTAGTTGACCATGTGAAACGTTAGAAGCAAACGATTTCTCATTTTTTACTTTCCTTGAATAATTAATCTAAGTGAAAGCACCTAAATCAATCTTATTGAACATGCAATCATAGTCTAGAAAGCTAGCTAATCAAGAACACATTCAATGCATGAATAACAAAGAAAGGATGTCAACCAAAGTGCACAACCTAGTTATGAATAAGTTCACCTATTTGCAATCCTCCTTAATTGATTTCGACTTTTGTCCAAAGCCTTCACTACTTAAATTAGCTCCAATTACATGCATATATCCTAAGTTGGCCACCAAAGAACATAAACATGCAAAAGTTTTCTGTAAAACAAAATCAATTAAGCAATCTCACATAAGCAACATATAAATCAACATAAATAAATCAAAAATTTATTTCAAAACATATAAATGGGCTTTAAACTTTGCCCTTAACGTCATGTTAACTAGAATTCATAACTCTACGAAATCAAACAAAGGAAACAAAAGAAAAAGATGAAATACACCTTGAAGGATGAATGAGGAAGCCTTGAGACGAAGAACTTGAAGATCCTTGAAAGCAAGCAATCTTCTAGGGATGACACAAGGGTGGATAGTGGCTAGGATCTTAATGTATGGCATGACTTCTTTTCCTCCTTGGTTGAGACGCAGAGCTTCTGAAGACTAGAGAATGGAGAGAATTTTTCTGATGTTTATTTTCTAATGGAGAGAGTGTTGCGGTGGTGGTAGAATGCTCCTATTTATAGGAGGATGGCAACTTAGTTTCCAAGTCTTCAAGATTGATCCACACAGCATTAACCAATCAGATAATGCCACGTCAGCTTTGCTATGTCATCCAACCAATGAGAAACCTCCAATTTAACACCTTGATTTAGGGAGATTATTTTTGAATAGTGGTGGTGTGATGGTGTAAAACGTCTAGAGAGGAGGGTATATATAGGGGAAGGCAAAGCTTCATGAATTTAATTTCTAAGGAATTTTCTGGTTGCACCACACAGCTCCAACCAATGAATTAATGCCACGTCAGCTCTGCCATGTCACTCAACCAATCAAAAAGCTCCAAAATAATTCCATAATCTTTCCAAATATATTGTTGCTGATTTCCCAAGATTTTATCTGATTTTTCTCTTAATTTTCGGCCAAAATAATCTTGAGTGAAAATAGGAATGAATCTGGACTTGTTTTGGACATTTCTCCCTTAAATCTCTCCAAGGCATCATTATCCTTGATCCTCTCTTGATTTTTGACATTAACTCCATAATTTCCCATGGAAAAATGAGATTTAATTCCCCAATAATATCTCCAACGTCATCTTCAAGCCATGTGTTTTCCTAGAGCCATCAGGACTTTTCTCTTTTCGCCATGTGTTTTCATTTCAGCTCATTTCTTCTCTATTTATTCCAATGTACCTAGAAAATAAAAACTAAATTAAAATTTATTTATTTAAGGAAATAACTAAGTAAAATATGAGGAATTAACTATTAAAACATCACATTAAAATGCTCCTATCAGCCACCGCCTGTGGCGGCGTTCTGGTGGCTTTCCGGCCATGTAAGGAACTGTTTTTGGTATTATATATGTTCTACTCGTTGATACGAGCGTTTCGATATATAATATGCAAATTTTGGAGTTCGTATGGATTTGTTATGATTTTTACGGTTTCATACCGGTCGATTTATTCGATCCGTGAGGATTTGAGCTTCCGATCGACTTGTGGTTTTGGCATATCGATCGTAGAAGTATTCTGGAGACATGGGGTGGTCTCAGATGTGGTTTTGCCTCGATTTGCGTCACTTTGGGGATTTAGTTCAAAACGGGGGTTTTGGACTTAAATTGTTTGTGGATTGTTGCTAAGGTGAAACCGTATGTGATTAGGTACTTGACGAGGTATCATTGGACGGTTGTTTTTGTGGTGTGGCTGCCTTGTTCTGTATTGAAGACACAGCGGGAGTTTCGAGGTGAGTAATCTCACGATATTCATTCACGAAAGGGTTTACCATATTGTACTACATCAATATTTTGTTCGAGTAGTTTCTTGATTTTATCAAGAGTAGGAATTTTCTGAGACTCAAGCTTATTCTGAAAGTGCTTGAGGTTATGCTCATGGATGAAACTAGCTTCGCTAGTTTCTTCTTCTTCTTCAGAAGATTCTTCAACAAGTAATTCTTCTTGTTGCTTGATTTGGAGTATAGGCTCGAATTTGGGTTTGTAAGGGTAAGATCACCACTATCCTGTTGCGATCTCTGATACTGAGTAGTAAAACCAGGACCTACTACACTTTTTGCTTGTGTAAGTCGGTCTGCCCAGAACACCCGTTCTCCTTTTCAGAAGCCTATAGCTTCTTCATCCTGAATGAATCGCTGTTGGAGAATAAAATCATTTCCCAACAAGAAATCTGATCCTTGGCCTTCAGATTGCCAAACATTATGGATGATAAAGGTTCCTCCACCAATGGTGATAAGAACATTTTTTGCTACTTTATTCATGGTAAGATGGCTTCCATCAAATGTAACACTAGTAGCGGTTCTTTTCGTTTCTTCTTTCCAGAGTTCATCTGGAATTGCAAATCTCTTTGCAACAGTAAATCCTGATCCATTATCTACAAAGGCATGTAGATGGTATTTTTTGTGATCAGGGATTTTTAGTTCAATCTCTATGTAGTTGTTGTATTTACTAGTAGAGACGACCTTCGATTGTTGAAGATCATTTTCTTGAGCTTGTTCTTTAGGAATGAATGGTTTACATTCTTCTGCAACAATTTCTGGTGTTCCAACCAATTCAATTTCTGGTGTTTCAACCAGTTCGATATCTTCATCGATCTTTTCTTCATCGATGCTTTCTTCCTTTATTTTTGAGGAAGATGGTTCCATAATTTCTTGGAACAAAGTTTCTACTTCTTTCTCTTTTTGCTCAGAGAAATATTCTTCGTATTCTTGTTCTACCAATTGGCTGACAAGGCCATTCTTAGTTTTTCTTCTTGCTTCAGCTATGAAGCATTCTTTGTGATAGGTCTTTTTTGACTCTTCACAAAACATAGGGAGACCATTCTTTTCGTGACATAAGCAGTAGTCACAAACGAATGTACCAGGGTTTACCTGATAATAAGACATTAAAGATTCTATCTTGCTTTCTTCCCAGTTTTTGATTCTTAGAACATTCATCTGTCTTGATTCGAAGTACTCTACTTCAGAATCTGACTCTAATTCAGATGAATTTTCTTCTTCAGACCAGACATAATAAACTGACCTGTCGTCTTCTTCATCATCAGAATATGCTATTTCGTAGCCCTTCATATTTGCTGTTTCTACTATCTGCTCATATTCTTCAAAGAGAGCTTTAGTAGATCTTTTACCCTTTTCTGGGCATTCATTGGCATAGTGCCCTTCAGCTTTACATAACCAACATCTGCAAGCTTTCTTGCTTGGTTGTTTATGCTGATGAGTATACTTCTTTTTCTTAAAGAATTTCTTTTTAGGATATTCATCCTGCTGTTTCTTGTAATTGGAACTTTTCATGAATTTCCAATCCTTTTCCTGATTACTCTTTTTGAATTTTTTAGAGTAATATTTTTCTTTCTTTATGTGGAACTTGGATTCATGACATCCCCAATTAGTTGGCATATCAAGTATTCCATAACAGAAATTCTCAACTCCTTTGAGTTGTTTCTTGGCCATCTTAGCTCTAAGATTGGCTTTGCATTGTTCTTTTAGTAATTGCCGGATTCTGTCGGCAATTCCTCCAACTGAAAATCTTTCAATTGGTTTTTCAGCTATGCTTTCTCTCACAGCTGTTCTCCAAGGTTCAGGAAGTTTTCTGTGCAACAGATTAACTAGATCAGTATTCTCTAGTTCACCAATTGTACAGCAATATTCTTGAAATTCATTCAAGTATTCTTCAAAATATCTCATGTCACAGATTTTGAGAGCATAGATATTTGATTTGGCCGTTTCTTTAGCCTTCTCACTCATATTTGAGAGATCTCCACAGAACTTATCATACAGGGGTACTGCAAAATCATACGTAGATTTTGAATTTTTGATTTCTTCTAGCCAGTCTCTTCCTCTGGCAGTTTCTTTGAAAGATAGGTAATACTTTTTTTCTACTCCAGTAAGAGTAGTTTCATAGTATACCTGTAGATCTGCCGCTTCAAATTTTCCAAGGGTAAGTGCAGAAGCCATCATCAGGCTATCTACCCATTGGTCAATGGTTTTTCTTTTATCTAGACTCTTGTCTAGATTTAACCAGATGCCATAGTTCGTGATTGGAACTCTAGGCATATTGTCTTCTGGGACAAATATTTGGGAATTTCTTTCCCCTTTTCTACCCGTGGGGGCTTTCTGAGCTGGGAGTTTTGTTTTCCCTTTTTCTCTGCTAATGAAAGTTCTGGAGCTTTCTCCTTCTTCCATTTCAATATCTTGGTAAGGAAAGACTTTTCTTGTCTTTCTGATTTTGAATCCTTTCATTTCTTCGATTAGTTTTTCTAATCGTTCAGGATCTTCACAAGATTCTGCTTCTTCATAAAGTTCATAGAGCCTTTCTGCTCTGAACATATTGACTAGCCTATTTAGATCAGCTTCTAATTCTTCTTCAGATATTGGTTCTTCGACAGTGGGTTTTGTACCACTAACACTAGATTCTCTAGTGCTAAGGCTTCTTCTGAGAAGATTTTTATTTACCCTGAGGTTATCAGGACAGACATCACTTTTTCTGTGATTGTCAAAATTGAGACTGATTTCTCCAGTCTTTCTACTTCCATAAATTTTTGCTTTTGCTCTTTCCGGTAGCTTCTTCGGACCGGATAATTTCCATTCAAGAGGAAAAGTCACTTCATTCCAAGTAACTTTGTGAATCTGTTGTGAATGGTTCTTCTGATTGGTGAGAAAGCCAGTAGTAAGACCCGGAATATTTGTTATTCTGGTCTTGGGGGCTACTGTAATGCTCATCAATTTATAGTATATTCTGTATACTATTGCGAGTTCTTGCGTATCTTCTTTCATTGATATGCCATCTGTCTTGACTCTCAGTCGTAGACAGTGAGCTGCATCCTTCAAGCAGGTGGTGAAATTTGGGAAACAGTTGAAATATGCTACTTGATCACATAAAGATGCTTCAAGCGTTCCCAACAGACTAGCTCGGAAGTCTGTTAATCTATTGTCTTGTAGAACACATAGAACTGAACAGTCTGTGCCTTCTCGTGCAAACAGATTTATACCTACTTGGACTGCTCCAATATGCATAAATTGATATTTTTTTGCTTGAGCTCTGGCAACTTCTGAAGTAGTGATCATCAAAAGATCAATCTCTCCTCCTACTGTAGCGGGGGTTGTAATTTCCAGTAGTTTAAAATAATGGCTATCCATTAGATCAAACGTTCCTCTTTTGTAGATTTTAAAAAAATCTAATTTTGGAATCGAGGAGTTTTTTACCTCATGTTCAATTTCATTGAATTCTAATTCTTCAGCATTTAGGAGCTGTACTCCTTTCTTTTTTCCAAAGATGCTTAGCATCTTGATATCTCTTTTCTCCGGGTTTTCATACCGGATACTAGTCTGACTAGCAGATGGTTTCAGAAAAATCATGTTTGGAACAAGATTCTTGTCTGGTTTTTCTAATGGTTTGAATCCATTAGCCTTCTTTGGTTTTACTGTTGGCACTTTCTTGTCCTTCAGTATAGTTTTCATAGAATCCAGCGTTTTTTGTTGTTCATTGATTTTTCTACTAAAGACTGTAGCTTTTCTTCTTTCGTTTTTGGAAGTTCTTTGATATAATCCATTTTGTTTTCCAATCTTTCCAATTGGTGGATTATAGCAGGTAATTTTTCTAGATGAGTTTAACATCTAGATAATTCTAGTAACAGCTTCTGATATTTCTCATCAGATGAATTTAATAGAGAATTTATTTTCTCTAATAGTAATTCTGACATTGTCCCCATTAGGAGGGATTCCCCTTTTGAGCTATTTTACAAGCTCTGATACCAGTGATTTGCGGATCTAACCAATGCTCAAATAATCAAAAGGTTTTTGTTCCTCTTCAAGCATATATAAAAGATTATCAATATTTTGCTCAATTCTATAGATGCTTGTTTGGATTCTATAAATGGTTTCCCTATAATTGGGAGTGTTTCTGTTGAGATTATCTCTAAAGAGTTTCAATTTTCTCAACTCTTCTCTTTCTAATTTGAATTCTTTGCTTGTATTTCGACAAATAGCAAGTAACTCTAGTCTGTCAACAATCGAAATTATGAATAGTAAATTTTAACTGCTTACCTTTGAGCATTGAGGATGAATTAACTGCAACATATTATAATAAACAAATTCAAATATGGGCCCACTATGCTTCCCTAATAATAATTGTAAAGAAATTAAACCTGCAGTAGATTTGAGAGATGAGACAAAGAAAAAAAAAAAAAAAAAGGCCAGACCAAAAAGGTTTCTTACGTGTCATCATAGGAGTGGTTATGGGCAGCCCTTGCTGACCAGGGCTGGTCAGCAAAGTTTTTTCCTTTTCCAACATGGATACAGACGAGGAGGACATGGGGTCTCTTTGCCCCTTCACCTCTCTTTTTCTAGTTGGAAGCCATCATTTCTTAGTGTAATTTTCACGTTGGAGGAGTGAAAGATTCTTTCATTGTTTTAAGATACTACCTAGAAATTTACTTTGTTTTATTTAGAGAAATCCGTTACTGATGATATGTCAATTGTCAAAGATTTTCCAACATGGATACAGACGAGGAGGACATGGGGTCTCTTTGCCCCTTCACCTCTCTTTTTCTAGTTGGAAGTCATCATTTCTTAGTGTGATTTTCACGTTGGAGGAGTGAAAGATTCTTTCATTGTTTTAAGATACTACCTAGAAATTTACTTTGTTTTATTTAGAGAAGTCCAGTTTTAGTGGGTGATTTTATTAATAAATTAGCTAAGGGTACAAGCCCAGTCCTAAGTGCCATTAATCTTGAATACTTTTCAAATTAGAAGACTTAATCAGTGGTCATTCTTTCAATTTATTATATTAGAAATATATATAACTTTGTTTATAGGTTTGTAAGCATATGGTCAGAGAGGATTACCCCGTGTATGATTTGAACAGACATGCTCACCATCACGGCATCACCTAATATAAATCACAACACTTGTGGAAGCATGTTGAGAATGTAAGAACAAAAAAAAAATCCGACATTTGAAAGATATATTATTGTCTATGAATTTATAAAGATTTTGGTCAATTTCATCTATTGTCAATTAGTTCTGATTGTGAAAGCCACATAACTTCAGTAACAATGTAGTGATTGTAGTCACCATACTCTCTGCTTGTAACTTTAATGGACATAACCAAACGCACCACTGGATTTATTTGTAAACCAACTTTCATTATGTTTTCCGGCCAATAAATCTTTACGGTGTTCACCAATCTCGATCCCTACTTTAGTTTTCTTTATATAGCTTCTTCTTTTCTACACTCTACTACCAAAAATGGAAGCGTATATCTCTCTCTCAATCCCTAGTTCTAAACATTTTCTTTTCTTACATTTTTACTGGTTTCTGAATACCTTATCCAAAACTTGAACACATGCGAGCCCTCAGCTGTTCATTATGAAGTCAATTCATCATCATTAGTTCAAAGTTTTAGGAGTTTGACTTAAGAGGCCTACTCTTTTCTTAAATTTTTATGTATGGTTTAAGAGAATAACTTATATAGAGTTTCGGTGTAGTAGTGGTTTTTATGCTAGGAAAACCTTCTCGTTAAGGGATCTTAACTATGGTTCATGATTCGATTAGAGTGTTGAGTGTTGTCGGACATCAAGAGATTAAATCTTGCATAACAGTTTATAAATACTTGGGATTTATAAAGAAAATTCATTTATCAAATTTTTTTTTTTTTGATGTTTCGACCTAGCAGAGCTCTGCTAGGGTTAGGAGAGCGTCACCCTCGGGATTGGCCTCTATGTACCTCTCTTCATCTTGTATGGAGTATACCTACGGCGTCTCCTCTGGGAGATCCTAAATCAAGATTGGCTTGCCCCGTATCTTCTCTGTCACAGACTCCTTCTGCACCATGGTGGCTGGTAGGCACAAGGACATGTGTTCTATCAAAGTTTCTGCCTCTTGATGTTGATGGTGGCTCAAGGAGACCAAGGCGAACGAGGCTCAAAGGTCGAGGAACGTTACCAGAGGCGCAGGGTATTTTGATTCGACCTTGGCGGAGGAGATTGAAGATTCCGGCAGGGTCGGGTCAGACTCTAGTCGAGTCTCCGATCTACGAATGGCTGCACCTGCGACATGGCTACAGGGCTATTTGACTGTTGTTGCTTGTCTGGCTGCAAAGATGCAGAGGGGTAGTTGTTGATTTGCTGTTTGGGTGGCCTGATTTCCAAGGCGTTGACATTGGTTTTACTAGATCGACTGGTTCACACTCTCAATACGGGCAGGTTGCAGGCATGGTGTATGTCGGCGTCCTTTCTCTACCTAGGTCATCTGGTGGTGTTGGAGTTAGGAGTTTTCTGGTTCCTTGGGGCAGGTTGACCGGAGGCCTGGTGGTAGGTCGGTGCGGCGGTGGCGGCAAGACGAGAGTCACTATTGCGTTGGCTACAAGGGCAAACCCTAATTGGGGTTGGCCTTGGCTCTACTTTTCTGGCTTGGGCTTGGGCCCTAATGGATTGAGTAAGGCTGCAGGGTGTGGGCGTATTTTATTCTGGATTCGAATTTGGGATCCCGGTGGATTTCTTATAAAAATTTGGGATCCAGGACCACAACCTCCAATTGTTATTTAATTTTGTTAGGTCGCAAAGATCATAATCTCTGAGGGTTTTTTTTATCGTGCTTCGGGGATTATTGATCTTTGTTTGAAATTAAAGTGCGTAAACTGTTTAAAAGGTAGGTGTATTGGGGGTATAGTGGGTTCCTGTTCTTATTTTAGAATAGGAGTCTCAGGATTACAGGATACTCTGAGAAACGACTCTTTCTGTCGACCCCTTAAGGGTGTTTCGTTTTTGTACTGCTTGCTGAATCTATATAATGGGCTGACCTCCTTTCATAAAAAAATAATAATAATAATAGAAAAAAAAAACTTGGGATTTTTCAATAATTTTCAATTATTTTTGAATTAAATGCTCAAATTTTATTAGGGCTGTCACTCGGTCGGTTTGAATCAGTTATAGGTATTACCAACTTCAAAATTAAAGCTTTAGGTTTCAAAATTGAGCTACCAATTACCAACCAAAAATTTTGATTTCTAATCATATTTACCGAATTCGGTATTTCGGTTTTCGGTATTACCAACTTTAAAATAACTAATTCTTTGTAATATAAATTAGAATGAACAAAATTAGGTTTTTTCAATTTATAACCATAAACTTCGTATTCATCTACTAATCATAGCTTTCTTTTGTATATATGACATCAAATTTTATCTATTTTCAATAAAACTAGGTTATTTAACCATCTTGGACTAGGTTACTCAAAATACATGTACTATTAATTATGTAGTATATTGACTAATGTTCATACTATTATGAAAACTTTTATGTTTATTTCTTAATATACATGTATGTGTATTGAAAACCATAGTATATAAAGCTAATATTTAGATAATCGGTAGATTCGGTATTTACCAAAATCAAACCAACTTTTTCCTTAATTTTGGATTTCGGTTTTATCGGTCTCGGTTACCAAAAAGTCGGTTTACCAAACCTAAAGTATCGGTTGGTATTCGGTCGGTTTGGTAATTACCAAACCAAATGGCAGCCCTAAATTTTATCTATCTATGAATGCAAACACACGCACACAAAAACTTATATACATATGTTTTTGTCAATAAACCTAGCTAGGATGAGCAAAAGAATCCCGAACACGTTGAAAAAATAAACGGTTATGATCATTATGATATTCAAAAAAGAAATTAGAAAGGGCAAAAGAGAAAAGCAAATTGGGGGAATGAAAATTAAACGGGAATAGAAGAATTAATGTAAATTGTTGTTAGTTACTAGTCACTACTAGCATACACCTCATAGGACACTGTCATTTTTCCTGTATCTTTTGCTCTTGAGGATATGAATAACCGTATTTAAAAGTCATTAGATACGGTGCAGCCACGGAATAAAAAAATGGTATTCTCTATAGCAGGCTCTACTAACCAAAAGCCACGCTTTTAACTTTGGTGTGTCAGTTTTTTATTTTAATTTTAAATATTGTATTGTTTTAGGGAATCAATATTGGAGAGGAAATTGCCATGTATTCTCATTGATAATAAAGACCTCTTTATATAGAGGATTACAATGCATAGAATCTGAATTATACAAGGAAATGTAATCATACAATTAATGGATATCTCTGACATATTCTCCGAGATTATCTCTAATTAAAACCCTATTACCACTAGCTCAAGTAACCTAAAGAGGCTAGACACAATTCGGATTTACTTAAACACTCCCCCTTGTGTCGCCCAAACGCGGTGCTTCTCTAGTTGTCTCGTTAAAAACCTTGCCGAGTAACAAAAACCCTGTGGGACAAAAATAACCTCGGTCGAAGGGGGAAAAGAGCACTACACACCTTTCACGTTTCGAGACCATATGTGTAGACATCTCCCCCTAATGACTACGGTCATGAGAGTTCGGATAACTTCAGTAAACGAACCAACATGTTTCTCGAAAGTGAAATTTAGGCAATGAATTAGTGAGCAAGTCTGCCACACTGTTCTCAGATCGAACCTAATTCACTTTGATCTTGAGGAGAGTCTGTTGTTGCTGATTATCCATGGTGTTGTCGCTGATTATCCATGGTGTTGTCGCTTTTGACGTATCCTTACTTCATTTGTTCAAAATAAGCAGTATTATCCTAAATGCTTGTAGGCTCATCTGTGGTAAACTTCAAACCACAATTATTAGAAAATGTGTAATTATCGATCCAATCCATATACATTCACGAACCACTTCGTGAAGAGCAATAAACTCTGCATTGTTAGAAGATATAGCCACTAGGATCTATTCTGTAGATCTCCAAGATATCGCGGTCTTACCCATGGTGAACACTTAACCAGTTTGGGAATGACCTTGGTATGGGTAAGAGAAATACCCTATATCAACAAAACCTTCCAAAACACGTGTCATTTTGGGATGGGGATAATGGATGCAGGCCAGTGTTGGAGGTGTTCCTGGTGTGTGATAGGTCCGAAAACATCATCTCTCTGTAGGGATAGAACAAGCCCATATCAATCGTACATCTCAAGTACCGAAAGATATCTTTTACATCAATCCAATTGAATCGCGTTAGCGCATAGCTATACCTTATCCAACAAGTTCACTACAAATAAGATGTCTCGTCTTGTGCATTGATCTAAGTACAATAATGCGCCTATTGTACTTAAGTAAGGCACTTCTGCCTCTAGCACATCTTCGTCATCATCCTTTGGACAAAGACGATCATTTTCAGGATCAAGACTACAGACGACCATGGGGGTGCTTGAATGTTTGACCTTGTCAAAATGCCTAAGCATCTATCGACAAGATACTCAAGTTCCAAAGAAATAATCGTGTTCTCCCAAAATCTTTCATCTCAAACTCGGATTTCAAGTGTTCAGCGATTTCCCTTAACTGTTTAAGGGCTTGTAATGAAGATCATGTCCAACATGAACCGTGATAGAATCTGAAACTTGTTATGGAAACGCGCGGGCCTATCAATCAAGTAGTCACTTTAGTGAGCGTTTCAACCTCTTTGTAAAACGCACTCTGTGGTCTAGAGCCACTTGACTTGGGTAAATGAAGTTCATTATGAACCTTCATGTACATTCTGTATCTAGATCCCCATAGATATAAGCAGTGATCACATTTATAAGTCGCATGTTCAGTTATTCGGAAACTACCAAATTGATAGGGTAGTAGAGTGCAATGACATCGATTACCAGAGAACATGTCTCATTGTAGTCGATTCTAGTAAATTTTTTGAGAAGCCTTGCGCCATAAGGCGAGATTGCCATCTCTTTTTCTCATCACGCTTTCTAACGAAGACTCATTAGTTAATAGGTTTTATGTTAGGAGGTGTTGGCATCACTGGCTCAAAAACCTTCATCTTCGTTAGAGAATCCAACTTTAACCTGGATCGCATCTTTCCATTTAGGCCAAATTTCTCTACGTTGGTATTCATTCATCAACGGAGCTTGGTTCGATATCATCGGACTCAACAAACTCATGTGCAACGAAATGTACAACTACATCAATTATGATAGAGTTTTTATCCCTCATCTCATGTACACTAGTGTAATCTTCATAGAGCTCTATATTCTCAGGAATAGGTTCTGACGTTGAGGCATCCCCTAACAATAACCATAATCCGAAAGATTCTCATGAGACAGATTTTGAGTTTTGATGAACAAAGGATTAGAATGTGCCAAAGTATCATTCGAACCCACGGGCCTTCCACACATCCTAGCTGGGGCCATGGCTTGTAACTCCAGAGTGCCACTCTCTTTGGTGTTGGCGCCATGCCTACCTCCGTGTAGGGTGGCGCTATGTCCTCTCGTGAGGACGTCCTTCCTTGCAGGCATTTTTGCAGCAGATGTGTGTGATCTCGTCACTTTAACAAGGATCGAGATGAGACATAGTGAGGACAGACCATGACAATTCATGTCGTTCCTGCTGAACATCTATGTTCTTATCTCCCTCTAACAACGAGAACATTGTCTTATCAAAGTGACATCCACAAATCTAGCAGTAAGGAGATCGCCTACCAAGGACATTAAGTGGCGGACAATTGTTGGAATCTCAAATCTAATGTAGTTGGCCATTCGTCTGTAAGGACCCATTATAGTGCGCTGTGGCGGCGCAATTGACACATAAATGGCACATTCAAAGATGCGTAAGTACAATACTTGTACCCAGTCACTAGCTATAACGCAGAGGTAGATCGAGTGGTAGTGAGTCATAGACGAAATAGCATAGCTGCATGCAATATTGCATTATCCCAAGCGAATATAAGGAGATGGGTCCGCATTACCAATATTCGAACTACCATCGCAGTCATTTCCACGAGACCGTTTGGGTGTGTTCATGGGAATATGATGTCCAACATCAGTCCTAATGTAATAACCATCGAAAGTCTTCAATGTAAACTCTCTAGCATAGTCAAATCCAATTGACTAAATAGGATGATTCGGGGAGTGATCCCGTTGTCATATGATATATGCTAGGAGTGTAGCATAA
The DNA here is from genome assembly GCA_002564525.1 of Rosa multiflora. Classification (NCBI taxonomy): domain Eukaryota; kingdom Viridiplantae; phylum Streptophyta; class Magnoliopsida; order Rosales; family Rosaceae; genus Rosa; species Rosa multiflora. The sequence continues at coordinate 93,391 of BDJD01001752.1, forward strand.
GTAGCATTACAAGTGGACAATGACACAACACGTGACCAGCGTGTTTGTTTGTCAACAAACATCATGAAATATTTAAACGTCCGCAAGTTGGTTGAATAAGTCCATGGATTCAATGTAAGAATATAACGAGCATTTTCATATCCTTTGCATAAGATGGTCTCAGTCCTAATTTTCCTATGGAACGGGTTTTGTAAAATGAGTGAGAGGCCTTAGAATCAACCAATGAGGATTTTGGTTGGGCCTAAGCGTCTGAAACGCTATTTGAAGCAAAGTTGGTGATTGCAACATCACCTGGGGCATCATCACCATGATGTATGCTATCCATGGTGTCATGGATAGGGACTGTGCTAGCCCTAGGTTGGTGGTGGACAGCGGCGGTGGCGATCACACTTAGTTCAAAAATCAACGATTCATGCTTCGTTTCGCTCGAAAGAAATGATGTCCATGTGAAGTCTTTAGCAGACGAATCATCATATCATGACCAAGATGACCTTTCCTGTCATGACAAAGCAAATATGTGTCTAAATTCAAAAGATCTGCTCTTATGACTTTATTGGATTTAGTGACATAAAGTCTACTAGAGAGACACATAAACTTCTCTTAAGATACGCCTTTATTCGCAATCGTTAGAGGCATTGCAAAGAAACTCATTTTCGTTATCTACATGCGTTTTCGCATGGAATCCGTTTGCTATTCATAGGTGCGATTTGACCTAGGAGCGTAGAGAGTTTTTGTGATAGTAATCAAGGTGTCATTTGGCAGGAAGAACTTGGGCTATTCCATATCCTTGAATTAATACTGATGACCCAGCCATCGTAGTCACAAAGTAATATGCTCATAATCAAAATTGAGTCATAATGAAAAAAATTCAAAATTTTATTCATAAGCCAATGGAGTTGCATCATTGTCCCTTTAACCAAAGAAAGTCTAATCCAAAATGCTAGCTAATGCAAAATAATGGTAGTCGTCTAACTTCTTTTGGTAACTCCAAAATAAATGTGACCAGGTGAGTAGAGATGTCGGTGGAGCAAGGCACGCTTAAATACCACTAATCTCAGAACCTTCCTAGACATCACACTTACTTTGGGTGAGCCTACTTTGAAGAAAGACTAAACCATTGGCATCTAGTACAAAAATATATGGCAATTTCCTATTACATCTCTTGGAAAATAAGAAGACTTGATCAAATTAAATCGCCAGTCTCTGGATCTTGGCCTTTGAAATCTTTAACCCTTAAAGTAGATCATCATTTTGATCTTCTTACTCCATGTAATTTGCTTCCCTTGCTTCACGATATGTCTTGCATGCATGAGCAACATTCTTGGGTACATTACATGCTTTAGCCTAAGGTCCAGACGCTCCACACTGAAGACAAGCATCATCATGGTCAGGCTCCCTTGATCGAGGTGAGCCTAGAGCGCATTGGGACAGCTCTGATCCTTTGGTGGTGCCACCACCATAGCTAGAGGCTCTGCCTCTCTCTCTCTTTTCACGTTGACCTCTACGGTTCTGTGCACATCTATCTTGGCGATTTCCTTCCTCTTTGGGGTGAGAATATGGACCAAAACGTCCAGAATAATCCCCTTCCTTATGGTTTCGCTCCTAGCGCCCTCCTTTAGGGGTGCGACTATAGTTAGACTCCGGAATTGGCTTTTCTCCCACGGGTCTAGAGTTATTGTTCTTCACAAATATGCTGTCATGCTTTTCAAATACGTTCATGGCTCCAGTAAGCTCATGAAATCTTGTGATGCATCCAGCATTGACATCAATGTAGAGATGGGGAAGGTAGTGAGAGTCTTCTCGATCAACATCGTATAAGTGATTTTCTGCCCACAAAATTCCATCAAAGACTTGATATGAAGTGCTTCTGAATTGTAGTCAAGTACATACTTGAAATCACAGAAGCGGAGGCTATGCTATCTCATTTCTAAATCAGAAAGCAGGGAGTCACGAACTTTGCCAAAACGGTGCTTGAGTTCTACCCTTAGTTTTTTGGGTTCTTCTTCATTGACGTACTCAGTTTGGAGTGCGTCATTCATGTGGCTTATCATGAGAATTATGGCTTTAGCTTCATTGGACTCTCTCGCAGCCAAAACGCCGCTCGAGTTCTACCCATAGTTTTCTGGGGTCATCTTCATTGAGGTACTCATTTTGGAGCGCGTCATTCATGTGCCTTGTCATGAGAATTATGGATTTAGCTTCATTGGCCTCTCTCATAGCTCTATTCGCTTCAAAAGTGGCATCTTGTTGAAGAGTAAGCACATTCTGACTTAGCTTTTGGATCGTACTCAGGATCCCATCAGCCTTAAGATGCTGGCGCATATCACGGACCCACTTGTGGTATCCTGCGCCTGTTGTCTCTAGTGGAGCGAAGCTTAACTTGTTCAGGTTACTCATCCTGAAAAACAACAAAAGATTAGGGTTAGTTTCGGAGCGAAAAGGCTACCACGAAAATAATAAAAATTTATGAGCGTAGTCGCTTCCAAGAAATTAGGAATTTCTTAGCGTAGTCGTTTCCAAGAGGAGTTGGATTAGATCGAAACAATGATGTTTGTGGTCGATCGTTTTATCTCAACAAACTCTAATTTTGGAGGACTTTACAAGCTCCAAGCTTGGAGTGAGCACAAACCCCCACATTTCGGCTTAATTTGGTCTCCCCTATGATGAAGAAAAGGGGCTAGAAGAAGGGAGGTTACAAGTCCCCGAAAAAAAGAAGAGAAATTGAATTAAAAAAACTCTAAAAAAAGGAACTTATAGAGAAAAAAAAAAAAAAACCTTGAAATAGGTAACAAGAAAATTTGCCTAGAAAAATTCTCCGGAAAGTGGCCAAAAAAATTGCTAGCGGCGACTGGAAAAGTGGTCGGCGGTGACGTGGTAGTACCGTTGCTGACATGGCTGTGCCAAAGCTGACGTGGCAGGACGTGGCAAAACGTTGCTGATGCAGGTGATGACGTGGACGCTGATGTGTTGGGCTTACGTCAGCAGACCTCTGGGCTTAAGTCAACGAGCTTTGTCAGTGGGCTTCTAGGCTGCCTCCTTCTTTTCTTTTTCCTGCATTGGGCTTCGTTAGTGGGCTTCTGGGCTACCTCCTTCTTTTCCTTTTCTTTTCTGGGCTTCTGTCGTTTTTGGGCTTGCAAGCTTCTGGGTTTGGGCTCGGTGGTGCTGTAGGTGTAGGGATTGGCAATGGCTGACCAGCTCGGAATTTCCGAGCTTCAACTGGCCGGTTCAGGTGAGTTTATTCCCGATTCCCGGATTCTGTGGTACAGTTGCAGTCTTTGACAGAATATGACTATAATTGGTGGACAGAAAAGGTGTGAACCGGGCAGGAGATCTTGTGGTTGTTCTCGGGGCCGGTTCGGTGTCTTTTTGGCAGGTTCCGGGGGTGGCTCCGCCGGTTCTGGACCCCTGAAGTTGAGAGATTCAAGGTGGGTGGCGGTGGTTTCTGGGATTTGAAGGCTGTGAATTTAGGGTTTCAGGGTTAGGGCTTCATACTGATAACGTGTTTTAGGGAATCGATATTTAAGAGGAAATTGCTATGTATTCTCATTGATAATTGAGGCTTCTTTATATATAGGATTACAATGCATAGAATCTGAATTATACAAGGAAATGTAATCATACAATGAATGGATATCTCTAAGATATTATTCGGATTATCTCTAATTAAAACCCTATTATTATTAGGTCAAGTAACCTAGAATTCGGGCTAGACACAATTCGGATTTACTTAAACGTGTATTAATTTTTTTTCTCTCTCATTTTCTTTTAATTTCAATTTCTTCATGGGCTCCTCCTTAATTATCATTTTTTATGTTTTTTCTTTTCTTTTCATTATATATGTTTCATTTTACAATATTAATTGTATTTCTTTTTAGTCGAAATAATTTTAATTTTAATTTTTATTCGATCAAGCCGCCGACATCGGGAGCTCTGCTGTCTCTCTCTCTTCCTCCTTCTCTTTCTCCCTCCTTCCCCTTCGTAACTTTCTCCGCCACACAAATCTCCCCCGCTGAACGTACCCATATCTCTCTCCCAGATTGAGCCTCTAAATTCTCTATGTCTACTGTTCAAAAAAAAAAAAAAAAAAACCTACCATCCTCTCTCTCTCTCTCTTCCTATTTCATGTCAAACTCAAAAAACTTTGAAGTTTTTAACTGCTCTAGACTTTTGAAGCTTCTCAAACTGTCGCAGTCGCCCACCAAGATTGATCCACCCTACATTCACGTCACACCTTATCAAAATCATTGTAACCTCTTACGGAAACTTCATTAGGGGACAGGGGCTTACACATTACATACCTCGTAGATTGATCGACGATTTGATGTTCGTTGGGAAAATCTTTGCTAAGAATGAAACCAGATGCAGCAAAGAAAATGTTATTGAGGCCTAGAACAACTGAACAACCTAATTGGAATTTGCCTTGACGAATTAAACCCACCTTTTAGATTATTACGGATAAGTGGATAACCATCAGCTTTTAATTAGGATTTTCGTATAATAGTAATTATATACAAAAGTTACTTCTAGAAATACGATTACTTTGAAGGGTCCTTGACCCAAAGCACCAAAATTGGCCAAAATTATCTCACTTATCCTAACAATAGATTTTATTCTCACTTACCCAATTTCAAGTAAAATGACAATTTGGCCCTTAGCTTAATTAAAAAATTACATCCATGCCATTGATCTCTCTCTCTCTCATCCATCTTCGATCAGACTCTCTCTCTTCTTTCTCATCCCTTTTCGATCACACACACACACACACACACACACACTCTCTCTCTCTCTCTCTCTCTCGCCGGCACCACCAGCCAACGCAGCTGAGATGACCGGCTCGACGGTGTCCTGTTTCGCAATCACGGAATGAAACCTTCCGCAGCTGGCCTCGCTTCCTTTTCCCAAGCGAGGAATCAACGCCGGAAATCACACCTGCCAAGGCGCCGAGTGAAGGCCCCGGCGCAGCGCAGATTTTGTACTGCACGGTGACGGTGGTTTAGAGGGGACTGGGTCCAACCATTAGAGGGGACTGGATCTGGTACTGGCGCTGGTCCCATGAACTGAGGGTTTTCGATGGAGATGATGCAACACTTACCAATTGAGGTTGTTGAGGTCGACCATGACGTCTTCCATCTTTGTTGCCAATTGAGGTCCACGGTTATGCACGCTCTCTCTCTGATATATATTGTTTTATTTGAGATTTGATATCAGGTCGTAGCTTAGATTCGATTCGATGGTTGTGAGAAATGTTGTTAGTTCGAATGCAATAATTACCGGGTATATTGATGTTGGGGAGTACTTGATCGAAATCCATGGTTATCCAGTTGAGCGGTTATGTACAAGTATTAAGGCTTTGTTTAGCCTAATAGATCAAGAGAAGAAGATTGGGGAAAATTGAGGGGTGCCCAAATCAAATTCTTGCTTCTTCTTCTTTTTTCTGTTTTTTTTTTTTTGCTGTAAATTGGTTCAGAAACTCAAAATGAAAGAAAAATGGAAAAAAAAGAGAGGGTTCTATTGGGGCAATAAAGGCCTGTTAAAGATCTATTGGGAAGCAATAGAGGTTTTGAATTGATGTAATCTTTTTTTTTTTATATAATCAAAATTTTATTTGTCTAAATTTAGGGAGATTAGTTCTCATTCTGGCAACTGAAAGTCCTATTGGAGGGCAATAGACGACTATTGGGGGGCAATAGATGTCTATTGGGGGCAATAAACCTTTCCAGTAAGGTTTTCATAAAAGTCCGGTGGGCGGCGGCCTATGATCGAATTCTGGCGACTGGTGACTAGATTCAGGCGACCGGTGTTTGGATTCCAGGGAAAGTTGGCCTGAATCCGGCGAGCAGTGACTGGATTCCGGCGACCGATGTCCGGGCTCCGGCGAAGTCCCCTATGGTTTCTCTCTCTTCCATTTTCTCTCTCTAAGTAACAAAGGTGAGGGTAAAATGGTAATAAAAAAATAATAAAAAATCTTAATGAGGTATTAGGGAAGACCTCCTTAGAGTGTTTTAGGTAAGAGGGAATTAAAAAAACTTAATGGGGTAAGTGGGAAAAAAATCTCTAGAAATGGGGTAAATAGACAAAAACTCTTAAATGAAATTTTATTATTTTATGCTATTATGATTTATATATTAATTATTTAATATTCAAAGATATTATGTTTCCATACCGATTAAAGTATCAAATAGCAAAAGTCACAGTTTTCGGTATATAGTTTAGACACGTAAAACAGTGTTCAAAATCAAAAGACAGGGATAATATATTAATTTTATTTTTTATTTTCTAATAAATACGAACTTGCATATCATAATATTATTTTTCAATTTTTTTTCTCTCTATTGATACGGCTACTAGAAAAAGATGATTAATTTGTAATTTCAAATAAATTACTAAATAGTTAGATAATATTACTTTACACCCTTAACCATATCTATATAATATATGGACTAAATACTGTTTAGTCCTTGAGCTTTTGACCATAAAACACTTCAGTCTCTGACCTTCTAATTTCACACGTTTAATCCCTGTACTTCAAAATTTCAGACCAATAGGTCCTTGCCGTCTAAAAGTCGTTGTGAAATGTCTATTATGTCCTCAGTTCTTTTTTTTTAATAATTAATTTTTTTATTTTATTTTTGGAAAAGGAATTTTTTTCCCTTTCTTTCTTTCTGTTTTTTTCCCTTTATTTCTGTTTGAAAAAAAAAAAGAATAACTAAAATAAAGAAAAAAGAATAAATAAATAAAAAGAGAAAGGAATAATTTTTTTTTTTTTAAAGAACTGAGGCCATAATAGATATTTCGCCGCAACTTTTAGACGACAAGGACCTATTGGTCTGAAATTTTGAAGTACATGGACTAAACGTGTGAAATTAGAAAGTCAGGGACTGAAGTATTTATGGTCAAAACCTCAAGGACTAAACAATATTTAGTCCATAATATATTTATCTGAATATTTAATATAATACATCAATTTAGTATTTTACTTAACAATGAATACGGATTTTTGTCTTTAATAGATATATTAGTGTTTTAGGGAAACGAGAATTGAGAGGAATTTGCTATGTGTTCTCATTGATAATAGGGACCTCTTTATATAGAGGATTACAATACATAGAATCTCAATCATACAAGGAAAGTAATCGTACATTGAATAGGAATCTAAATCATTCTAATTTAACCCTATTACCACTAGAGCAAGTAACCTAGAGTTTGGGCCAAACACAAACTAGGGTTTTACATGAACACTCCCCCTTGTGTTGCCCAAACGCGGTGCTTCTCTCGTTGCCTCGTTAAAAACTTTGCCGAGTAACAAAAACTCAGTGGGACAAAAATAACATCGGTCGAAGGGGAAAAAGAGCACAACACACCCTTCACGTTTCGAGGTGAACATGTAGACATCTCCCCTTGATGTCTATGTCTCCCCCTGATGACTACGATGATGAGAGTTCAGATAATTTCCGCAAGCCAATTCGTGCCACATGTTTCTCGAACGTGGATTTAGGCAATGACTTAGTAAACAAGTCTACCATATTTTCCTCAGATTGAACCTAATTCACTTTGATCTTGAGGAGAGTCTGTTGTTGCTGATTATGCTTGGTGTTGTCGCTTTTGATGTAGCCTTGCTTCATTTGTTCAAAATGAACAACATTATCCTAAATACTCGTAGGCTCATCTTGTGGTTGACTTCAAACCACAATTGTTCGAACATGCTTGATGATGGAGCAAATCCATAAACATTCACGAACCACTTCGTGAAGAGCAATGATCTCTACATTGTTCGAAGATATAGCGACTAAGGTCTATTTCTGTAGACCTCCAAGATATCACGGTCTTTACCCATGGTGAACACTTAACCAGTTTGGGAATAACATTGTGTGGGTCTGATGTAGTCTAGCTTCATTTGTTCAAAATGAACAGCATTATCCTAAATGCTCGTAGGCTCATCTTGTGGTAGACTTCAAACCACAATTGTTCGAACATGCGTGATTATGGATCCAATCCATAAACATTCACGAACCACTTCGTGAAGAGCAATGATCTCTACATTGTTCGAAGATATAGCGACTAAGGTCTATTTCTGTAGACCTCCAAGATATCACGGTCTTTACCCATGGTGAACACTTAACCAGTTTGGGAATAACATTGTGTGGGTCAGAAAGATACCAAATATCAGCAAAACCTTCCAAAACACATGTTGTTTTGGGATGGGGATAGTGGACACAGGCTAGTGTTGGCGGCGTTCCTGGTGTGTGATGGGTTCGAATCCATCATCTCTTTATAGGGATAGAACAAGGTCATATCAATCGTACATCTCAAGTACCGAAAGATATCTTTTACACCAATCCAATGGCGTCGCGTTGGCGCAAAGCTATATCTTAGCTAACAAGTTTATAGCAAATGAGATGTCTGGTCTTGTGCATTGAGCTAAGTACAATAATGCGCCTATTGTACTCAAGTAAGGAACTTCTGCCTCTAGCACATCTTCGTCATCATCCTTCAGACGAAGATGATGCTTTTCAGGATCAAGACTACGGACGATCATGGGGGTGCTTGAAGGTTTGACCTTGTCAAAATGCCTAAGCATCTATCAACACGATGCTCAAGTTCTAAACCGAGATATAATCGTGTTCTCCCAAAATCTTTCATCTCAAACTCGGATTTCAAGTGTTCAACGGTTTCCCTTAACTCTATAAGGGGTTCCAATGAAGATCATGTCCAACATGAACCGCAATAGGATCCGAAACTTGTTATAGAAATGCGCGGGCATATCCCTTCCTAATCAAGTAGTCATCTTAGTGAGCGTTTCAACCTTATTGTAAACGAGCTCCGGGGTCTAGAGCCACTTGACTTGGGTAAATGAAGTTCACCATGAACCTTCATGTTTATTCCGTATCTAGATCCCCTAAGATACGTAGTGACCACATTTGTAAGCTGCACGTTCAGTTATTCGGAAACTACCAAACTGGCAGGGTAGTGGAGTGCAATGACATCCATTACGAGAGAATATGTCTCATCGTAGTCGATTCCAGGGCGTTTTTGTGAGAAGCCTTGCGCCATAAGGTGAGATTGCCATCTCTTTTTCTCATCACTCTTTCTAACGAAGACCCATTAGTCAACAAGTTTTATGTTAGGAGGTGTTGCCATCTCTAGCTCTAAAACCTTCCTCTTCGTTAGAGAATCCATCTAAACCTGGATCGCATCTTTCCATTTAGGCCAAATCTCTCTACGTTGGCATTCATTCATCAACGGAGTGTGGTTCGATATCATCGGACTCAACAAACTCATGTGCAACGAAGTGCGTGACTACATTATCAATGATGATGGAGTTTCTATCCCACGTCTTATGTACACTAGTGTAAGTTTCATAGAGCTCTATATTCTCAGGAATAGGTTCTGACGTTGAGGCGTCCCCCAACGATAACCATAACCCGGAATATAGTCATGAGACGGATTTTGAGTCTTGATGATCAAAGGATTGGAATGTGCCAAAGTATCCTTCGAACCCACGGGCCTCCCACGTATCCTAGCTGGGGCCATGGCCTGTAAAGCCAGAGTGCCACTCTCTTTGGCGTTGGCACCATGCCTACCTCCGTGTAGGGTGGCACTACGTCCTCTCGTAGGGACGTCCTTCCTTGCAGGCATGTTTGCAGCATATTTGTATGATCTCGTCACTGTAATAGGGATCGAGATGAGACATAGTGGGGACAAGACACGAAAATTTATGTCGTTCCTGCTGAACATCCGTGTTCTTATCTCCCCCTAACGACAGGAAGACTGTCTCATCAAAGTGACAACCCGCAAATCTAGCGGTAATGAGATCGCCTTGCAAGGGCATTAAGTGGCGGACGATTGTTGGAGTCTTAAATCCAATTGAGTGGCCCATTCATCTGTAAGGACCTATCATAGTGCGCTGTGGCGGCGCAATGGGCACATAAATGGCTCACTCAAATGTGCGTAAGTAGAAAATACGTGTACCCAGTCACTAGCTGTAACGCAGAGATACATTGAGTGGCAGTAGGTCGTAGACGAATTAGCATAGCTGCATGCGATATTGCATCACCCAAGCAAATGTAAGAAGATTGGTGTGCATTACCAATGTTCGGACTACCATCATAGAAGTTTCCGCTAGACCAATTGGGTGTGTTCATGGGAATATAATGTCCAACATTAATCCTAATGCAATAACCATCGAAAGTCTTCGATGTAAACACTCTAGCACAGTCAAATCCAATTGACTGAATAGGATGATCTGGGGAGTGAGCCCGTTGTCATATGATATGTGCTAGGAGTGTAGCATAAGCAGCATTTCAAGTGGACAATGGCACAACACGTGACCAGCGCGTTTGCGTGTCAACCAACATCATGAGATATTTAAACGTCCGCAAGTTGGTTGAACTAGTCCACAGAATCCCTAAGGATTCTATGTAAGAACATAACGAGTATTTTCATAACCTTTGCAGACGATAGTCTCAGTCCTAAGTTCCCTAAGGAACGAGCTTTGTAAAAATGAGCGAGAGGCTTTAGAAGCAACCAATGAGGATTTTGGTTGGGCCTTAGCGTCTAAAACGCTATTTGAAGCAAGTTGGTGATTGCGGCATCACCTGGGGCGCCATCACCATGATGGAGGCCATGGAACGCCATCCATGGCATCATGGATAGGGACTACGCCAGCCCTAGGCGGGTGGTGGACGGAGGCGGTGCCCTAGGCAGCAGCGTCGGTCACACTTAGTCCAGGAATCAACTTTTGATTCATGCTTCATTTCGCTCGCAAGAAAAGATGTCCATGTGAAGTCTTTAGTAGACGGATCATCATATCATGACCAGGATGACCTATCCTGTCGTGACAAAACCAATATGTGTCTAAATCCAAGAGAACTTCTCTCATAACTTTTATTGGATTAATAGCTCGAATAGTGACATAGAGTCCACTAGAGAGACACATAAACTTATCTAAGATGCGTCTTTGTTCGCAATCATTAGAGGTATTGCAAAGGAACTCATTTCCGTTCTCTACATGCATTTTTGCATGGAATTAGTTGGCTATTCATAGGGTATGATTTGCCCTAAGAGCGTAGAGAGTTTCTGTGACAGCTGTAATAAAGGTGCCATTTGGCAAGTGGAACTTGGGCTATTCCATGTCCTTGAATTAATACTGATGGCCCAGCCATCGTAGTCACAAGGTCATATGCTCAGAATCAAAATGGAGTCATAATGAAAAGAACTCGAAATTTTATTCATAAGCCAACATAGTACATCATTATCTCTTAACCATTAGGAGAATCTAATCCAAATGCTAGCTAATGCAAAACAATGGTAGTCGTCCAACTTCTTTCGGTAATTCCAAAATAAATGTGACCAGGTGAGTAGAGAGATGTCGGTGGAGCAAGGCTCGCTTAAGTACCACTAATCTCAGAACCTTCCTAGACATCACACTTACTTTGGGTGAGCCTTCTTTGAAGAAAGACTAAACCATTGGCATTTACTACAAAGTATACGGCAATTGCCTATTACATCTCTTGGAAAAATAAAGACTTAAACAAAATTGGCGATCTATTGATCCCAGCCAGATTTGTAGTCTCCAACCCTTTACTTTAGATCATCTTCTTGATCTTCTTGTTCCACATAGTGAGCTTCTCTGGCTTCACAATATGCTTTGTAGGCGGTCACAAGTTCTTTACGAGCTCTACAAATGTGTGCCCAACGATCAGACACTCCACATCGAGAACATACATCTCTTTGCTCGAACTCCATTGATTGAGGCGCTTTGAAAGCGTCATTTAGATGGCTCTTAGTGTTGGTGGCGCCACCAACATGGCCAGAGGCGTTGCCTCCCTTTCTCTTTCTATGTTTACCTCTTTGGTTCCGTGTTCGCCTATTTTGGCTGTTACCTTCCCAAGTAGAGCGATTATATGGATCAGAATGTCCAGAAGTATAGCTAAGATTAGGGTTTCGCTCTTGGCGCCCTTTCTTAGAGGTGCGACTATAATTGGATTCCGGAATATGCTCTGTTTCCACGGATCTCGAATTATAGTTCTTGATAAGGATATTGTCATGCTTTTCAGCGACATTCATAGCTCCAATGAGCTCATGAAACCTTGTGATCCGTCTTGCATTAACATCGATTCGATAGTTCTTAGCAACCATCAATGCAGAGACGGGGAAGGTATAGAGAGTCTTCTCAATCAACATTGCATCTGTGATCTCTTTACCACAGAATTCCATTAAGGATTTAATGCGAAGTGCTTCAGAGTTATAGTCAAGAACTGACTTGAAATCACAGAAGCGGAGGCTATGCCATCTCACTT
>BDJD01001752.1:106162-129149 GCA_002564525.1 Rosa multiflora
CGAATCATCCATATGACGAGTCATTAGGATGATGGCTTTCTCCTTATTTGCCTCTAAGGCTGCTCTATTTGCTTCCAAAGCTTGAGCTTGCTCAACAGTTATCACGTCCTGGCTAGGCTCGAGAATCATATCCAGGATTCCATCAGCCTTGAGATGCTGGCAGATAACACGAACCCACCTGTGATATCCAGAGCCAGTTGTTCCCAATGGAGCAAAGTCCAATTTGTTCAGGTTACTCATCCTGAAAGAGAACAAGAAATTAGGGTTAGTTTAGGAGCGAAATAGGCTACCACGAAAACATATGAAATTTCTGAGCGTAATCGCTTCCAAGAAATTAGGAATTTCTTAGCGTAGTCGCTTCCAAGAAATTTGATTCCAAGAGATATTGGATTAGATCGAAACAATGATGTAAGTGGTCGATCATAAATTCTCTACAAACTGTAAGTTTGGAGATCTCAACAAGCTCTAAGTTTGGAGTGAGCTTAATTTGGTCTCCCCTATAATGAAGAAAGGGAGGTAGAAGAAGGGAGGTTGCAAGTCCCCGAAAAATAAGAGAAATTGAATTTAAAAACTCTAAAAACGGGAACGTTTAATAAAAAAATACCTCGAAATAGGTCACCGGGAAATTTGACCGGAAAAAAGTGGTCCGAAAATGTCACCGGAAAAGTCGCTTGAAAATCGTTGACTGGGAGTTGACTGGCATTGACTGGGAGTTGACCGGCGTTGACTGGGAGTTTACCTGGGGAGCTGACCTGGCACTAGTGCTGACGTGGCTCGCTGACTGGTGCTGACTGGGCGCTGACGTGGCAGGGCTGAGGTGATTTGGGCCGAGGGCAGCGTTTGTGGGCCTCAGGCCTGCTTCTGGGCATCTGCTTCTTCCTTTTTCTTTTCTTCTTCTGCGTGGGCCGCGTCCCCTTATTCTTTTTTTTTTGTCTTCTTCTTCTCTCTCTTTTTTCTTCTCCTTCTTCTGCCCAACATGTGGGCTCCTCCTTCTTTCTCTCTCTCTTTTTTCTTCTCCTTCTGGTGGGCTCCTCTTCCTTTCTCTCTCTATTTTTTTCTTCTCCATCTTCTGCCCAGCACGTGGGCTCCTCCTTTTTTTTTTTTTTTTTTTTCTTTGACAGCAGTGCAACTGCTTTAGTGTGGGGGAAACGCAAGCAAGACCGGTAAATGAGCTTCTGAGATTGAAGGCTACGATATTAGAGATATTAGGGTTTCAGGGTTAGGGTTTCGTTCTGATAACGTGTTTTAGGGAAACGAGAATTGAGAGGAATTTGCTGTGTGTTCTCATTGATAATAGGGGCCTCTTTATATAGAGGATTGCAATGTATAGAATCTCAATCATACAAGGAAAATAATCGTACATTGAATAGGAATCTAAATCTTTCTAATTTAACCTTATTACCACTAGAGCAAGTAACCTAGAGTTTGGGCCAAACACAAACTAGAGTTTTACTTGAACAATTAGATTATTTTGCTGATTATATTTTTTATTTTGCCACAGTTATCAGTATCTATTAAACAAATAACACTAAAAATATAAAAGGGTGTCATTTGCTCAACTCAAATAATTCGGTTAGAAAAGTGTATCCAAATGGGTGGCCACTAGAGATTTTCTAGTAGTGATTAGTCCATTCATGATAGTCCATTCAAAATTTCAGATCAGTGACAAGAGACGCGAGGAGGACTACTAATGTGAACCTTGGAATGATACGTAGAAAATTTGTTTCATGTCGACCAGCTGTCAGCAAAGCCCTGCCACACTCTAGTTGGGATTTTTTTCGATCAGTAAGTAATTTTCGTATTACTTTGATGGAGACATCGATTTTACCCACCATAATTTCCTCTATATATAACACCTGCATCTACACAAACCCTATACCTAAATCGAATTGAGCAGTATCTCTTTCCTTAATTTCTTACAGACATATATTATCTCGTTTTCGATCTCATAGCAGCTTTTCCAAAGATGAGTTCAAGTGAGCCCGCAGGTAAAATCAAGTGATCCATTATCATTATCATCTATATTAATCAACAATATGTTTCTGAAAATTTGATGCATGCATGCATATAAACTGTATAAATCGTTTGATAAATATTACATATGCTTGCAGGTGCAGTTGCAGTAGCATACCCGCCAGCTCCACCTTGTGCTCCCGGTGGTAGTGCACCTCCACCGGGTCCTTATCTGGCGGAAGCTCCAGGACTACAAGTACCACCACCAGTACAGCCTCCTGGCTATCCCACACTCACCAACGCCGTAGGACCGGAGGACACTAATCCTTCAGCTGTCAAAATCGAAACCCAGTACCGTACTGCATCGTCAAGCTGTTGTCGAATATTGTGCCGTTGTTTGTGCCGTTGTTTCCGTCGTTGGGGCTGTCAGTTGTGTTGTGATGATGATGACGCGCCAAGCTAGCCATGAAACAAGTGTCCCGAGCTTTATGTATTATGTTCGCATGAAGTTTGAGTATATTGTGTGTGTGTGTATATATATACACAGTCATTCTTGGTTAAGGACATCCTTACCTAGGCTTAGGTACGGATTATCAGTTTTTTGTCACTTTTCGATTACATATTCACATCTTAATCGTTCAGTTTTTCGGTCCTAATGTATAGATCATCTCTGCAAAATTTTAGCCAAATTGATGATCGTTAAGGCATGCATTGTACACTAACGGTTCTAGTTAGACAGATTCAGTTCGTTCGTGTAAATTACAGTTTTAGATGCCTTAACGATCATCAATTTGGCTGAAATTTTGCATAGATGATCTATACATTAGGACCTAAGAACTGAACGATTAAAATGTGAATAGCGGCTGGAAATCCGTTCCTAAGGCTAAGGTAAGGACATCCTTAGCCAAAAAAAATTGTGTGTGTATATATATATATATATATATATATATATATATATGTACGTACGTACATGTATTATGCTTTTAATATAACAAGCGGCCGTCAATGGACGAGATTTGCTCATGAATAAGGGAACCCTGACCCATGTGTATGTAAGTATTAATGGAAGAATTAAGTAATATTATTACGTGTCGTTATTGGCGATGATGTGATATATTGATTGATTCTGGCTAGTTCCTGTATTGCTTTGTTGTATTCAAGAAATCAAGTTTCTGGAACATGCAAGTGTGTATGTGATGGATATACAAATATATATAGACTTTCCCCGGTTCGATGCAATTAAGTTTCTTTTTCTGGTAATTTTCATAGATTATGACTTTCCGACCATTTTTACTTCTTTTGGCTTCCCAGTAAATAAACTAGAAAGATACTATAACAATATATAACTGAAAAATAGTGAAAATGAGCATAAATACCAATTACCAAAATCGAGAGCTTTTCTATTAAAACTGATTATTGACACTCTTTTGTGAATTCTCTTTCTAGAAAGCCTAGTACTGTACGTTGATGTTTCAAGTGATTTCTGGAAGAAAGTTTGGAAGGGATCAGTGGTGCCTATACTCAGGGCCGGTCTTGAGAATTCAGAGACTTAGTGCGAAAATTTGACCTAGACTTTATGTTCAGAGTCTCATTCCCCTGGTCAGCTACTGACTAGGGATTATTTGCTCAACTATCTTCCGATTTCAATCGGACGGCTGACAGATCTCATCTCTTAAAAATCTAGATATCTGTCAACCGTCCGATTTTAATCGGACGGTAGTTGAGCAAATAATCCCTGGTCAGTAGCTGACCAGGGGAACATCAGTGTTATGTTCATTGTATAATGACTTAAAAAAAAAAGAATAGGTATAATAAAGTAGGAAAGTAAAAAGAAAAAACAAAAAAAGGAAGAAAAAAGAAGAAAGGAAGATTAAAAAAGAGAAAGAGAAAAGGAAAAATAAATAGGGACAGGGAAAGTAAAAAGAAAAAACAAAAAAAGGAAGAAAAAAGAAGAAAGGAAGATTAAAAAAGAGAAAGAAAAAAGGAAAAATAAATAGGGACAGGGAAAGTAAAAAAAAAAAAAAGGAAAAAGCATAAAGGAAGATTAAAATACGAAGCCTAGGACTCGAACTCGTGACAAGCGAATGAAGGCCCACACACGCCTTTACCAGCCTACCAACTGGACTACACAAGCTATAGTGTTTTTATAGGGAACTAAATATTTTATATTCACTATACCTATATATATATATATATATATATATATATATATATTTATATGTATTTGAAACTCGAAGTCGGAGGCCTCCCATTTTCAGAGGCCTTGTGCGGTGGCACTACCTGCACACCCTCAGGGCCGCCCCTGCCTATACTACTGCCAAGGTTTTTATTTGGCGTGTATGCAATAATATTCTACCTTACGTCTTGCCTCTAAACATGTGATTTTGGACAATCAAGTTTGTGTTTTGTTGATATTGAGGTAGAGTCTACGCTTCATTGTAGTCAATGTTCATTTACAAAGCATGTGTAGCAATCTAATAGGAGGGTGCATTGATGGCCTCGGATGAGCAGACTGGTGGCTTGGATGTAGTAGGATGGTTCTCTTTCTGTGCTAAACATTTACAGAAACAACTTTGAGGAGCTTATCTTGTTGTGGAGCGTGTGGAAAGAGAGAAACAACAGAGTATGGGAACAAAAGAATTCTAATGCCTATGATGTTGCTCTACGTGCTACTTCAAGGTTAGTAGAATTTAGGTTTTATAATGGGAAGGTCGGGGTGCTGGTCAGATATCTAGAGTGGAAAAAATGTTTCACGAAGCCTCTGAATTCGCAGAACCCATCAAGTTCACCAAGTTCAAACACTTGATCACCAATATTTTCCCAACAACCTCGACAAACTTAAGATGGCACCGAATGCTACTTTACCTTGATATATGCTCCAGCATTTCTTAGTTATCTTTGCCAATTATCTCATATTCTAACTGCTAAACAAAGTGAACCGTACTCACCAATGCAAGGAATTGTTTATTAACACAAGACATAGTAGGTGTCTACAAGGAGTTGTTTATCAACACAAGACCTAGTGAACAACACACCTACTAGGTCTTGTCTGGAAACCTTCAAACAAATTGTCATTGAAAATGGTTAAACATGCTAACTTGAAATTAATTAAGCAATTCATCTCAGATGTATGCAGAGAAGAGGTATCATGCAGGGAAGGTCTATATATTGGTGCACCAATTTCCCCATAGGAAACTATATATAATTGCCATTTGAAAGATTACTACAGCTGGGAATCAAATTTGGTCCGACAATTGGTTGTGGTATCATCATCCTCTAAAACAAAATAGGGCCAATGATAAAAGAGGTCATTTGGAAGTGTCTTATTATAATTTAAATTTGGTCCGACAATTGATGGTGGTATCATCATCCTCTAAAATAAAATAGGGCCAATGATAAATGAGGTCATTTGGAAGTGTCTTATTATAATTCAGATAGCACAAAATACCCTATGATAATTAAGGTCACCTCTTAACGACCTGCCACTAAAGTTAAGTTTAATTACCAAAGCTGCCACTAACAGCTGTCTCTCTCCCTCTTCCGTTACCTAAGCCCACTTGACTCTTACCAAAATCTCTCTCTCTCTCTCTCTCTCTCTCTCTCTCTCCAATGGCGTCCAATACGTCCGATCCCCTACGACGTCGTTTCTGCGTTCTTCACCGGAGCGGAAGCTTTGAATCGGCTTTGTGGAGTTGGAGATATTTGGTAGCGGCGGCGCGTATTTCCAGGAGTTGCTTTGGAGTTCCTCAGGTCCGGTTTCATTCTTGAGCTTTTCAAGATCTATTCCTGCTTTGTGGTTTTTGGTTTTGGATTTTGCTTTGTGGAAGCGTGAATTTGATGGAGTTTGAGGAATCAATTGCATGAGGAGCTTTTTTTTTTCAAGTTGGCCGCTACGGTTGGGCGGTCTGGCGGAAGCTTGTTCCCCTCCGGTGGAGATTCGTCTTCCTTGGCTTCGATTTCAGTTTCTTCTCATTCAAATTTGATCTCAAATGGCCACCGTCTTCGGAGCCACTTCCGCCGCCATATCCTCCCGGAAACTCCACCTCCCTTCCCCTAGATCCCTCCCAGGTCTACCCACTCTGCTCTAGTAATAATAAAGCTCGAGTTTTTGTATTTAATTGATTAATTAGTTAATCGAGTTTCTAGTTTTTGGTTTGATTCAAGGAGGAAGACTGGCTTTCTTGTGGTTAGATCTGATGCTGGAGTTAACCCAAATGCTAGAGCTCACCAGACCGATTAGTTGAGCACCAATGATGTTGCGGTAATCATCTTTTTAACTCTATATCTTTGGAGTTTAGTTTTCTTTGTTGCTGTTGATTTGATTTTGTTATTTGTAGTGGATTGAGTTTTGAATTTTTTTTTTTATTTTTTTTTTTATTACTTGTTGGTTTATGTGTAGACAAAAGCTGCTGCTCCTGTGTATGTCTATGTGAAGTTTTTAGCTTTTTACTGTTATGCTTCTGTTGTTTTTGCTAAATTTGATTCTAATATAGTTTTGAGATCACAGGTTTTGGAGATGGTAACTGTGTGGTAGTCAATGTTAAGAATCTATGGTTGTATGATTTCTAGCGTAGCATTGAGATAGAATTTACACCTGAGTGCTATTTTCAGTGTAGTGTCTGAAACTTTCAGTGTAAAATAAATTTATTGAATTAAGAGCTTAAGTTGGGGGTTTCATGGACTTGCTTAATCAAAGTGAATTGATAGTTAGAATCAGGTATTAGAGGACAAATGGTAACTCTAATAGTAAAATACTACTGTATGTAAGCTACTTGTAAGCATTACCACACATTTTTACTACCTAAACTGTCACTGTGGCATGCTGTAATGTTTGTTGTGAGATTGATGAGTAGCTTATAAGTTAAACTAATATTATGTATGCCAAACATATCTGCGTCTACATAAAACTATGCCCAGTATCATAAAAGATATTTCTTTGGCCTTGATTGATGGTGATATGGTTCCTCTGAAATTTACTGAGGATAAAACTAATAAGTTATGCATTCTTTTTCTAGGCATGAACTTCTTCTTTTTGAAGCCTTATGAGAAGAATTAGAAGAAGAGATGGCTAGGTATCCCACTGTATGTGTAATGGGTGAAGATGTAGGTCGCTATAGAGGATCGTACAAGGTGCCTGGATGATAAGGATGGGGATCTCAGGGTTCTTGATACTCCAAGCACATTTGAAATGAAATTTGGATTGTTAATTATGTATTCTTCTGTTTGGTTTCTCTGAACTTTCAATTTGTACTCACTACCAAGATATACAATTGCTTGCAGCATTGATGTTTTAATAACAAAAGGTGCTAATTCTATGCCAGAACATAATTGGTCTTTCCAAATGGAGCTCATTAGTTCTTGTAGTTTTCTTTTTAAAGATTCTCTGTATAGTCAACCTTACCCATGAGAACATTCAGTAGAAAGTGTTGATCATGAATATTACAAATAACAGTAACATAGCCAGTAACATGTGATTGACAATGAGTTGGCAAGTGACATGCGATTGACAGTTACATGATCAGTGATATGGTTAGTTACTTAGTTAGTGACATGTGATTAACAGTGACTTGGCCAGTGACCTTACTAACTCATTGACCATGTCACTGTCAATCTCTGGCCATGTCACTGTTAACCTCAAGTCACTGGCAAAGTCACTGTTAACCCCAAGTTATTGGCCAGGTCATTTATAACCTCAAGGCACTCGTTATGTCATTGGCCAAGTTACTGGTCAGTTTACAGTTTGTAAGTTTATACACATGTCACTGACCAAGTAACTGTCAAGTCACTGACCAAGTAACTGTTATACACGTCATTGGCTAGGCCAGGTCCTTAGTTTGTAAGGTTATTGGTCAGGTCACTGTTAACCTAAAGACACTAGTTATGTCATTGGCCAAGTTACTGGTCAGGTTACAGTTTGTAAGGTTATACACATGTCACTGACCAAGTAACTGTTAACCTCAAGTTACCTGCTATGTTACTGGCCAAGTCACTGTTAATCTCAAGTTACTGGATATGTCACTAGCCAGGTTATTGTCAATGTCATAGCCATGCCAGTGACATGCAACGTAGGTTTTTGAACATATACCTCGTGTCGGTTTTTGAACCCACAAAAACCCATCAACAAGCATGGCTATAACATGTTTCTGAGAATAATATTTTCCCACTAGTTTCATAAAAAGCATACAGTAAGAACAAGGGTGAATCACGTGGAAATGGACCCAAAAAAATACAATTAAAGGGAACATTTAGGAACGATCCTAATCTCTGAAACGTTAGGCATGCACTGTATAATTCATTCAAAAGCCAATTTCCAATTAACATAAAAACAAAAGGAGTCCCAACTCCTAACTCCTAACTGAACGAAATAAAGAATCACTCCATTTATCATTAGACTTATCGTTCACTATTTTACATGAACCTAAAAAAAAAAAAAAAAAGAGTAAAAGAAAAGACAATTGATTTCATTTCAATACCACATAGCAGTATAGCACCCAACTTCTTGAGCTTGTCAACAATAGGCCTGCCACCTCTTTGGTCACTCCCTTCTTCAGCACAACATGAGCTTTTTCCACCAAGTCTTTAGCGTCCTCTACTTCCAAACAGTGAAAGTCCTACCCTCCTTTTTGATTTTGATCTTTTCCGCCGCGTCAAACTTCTCAAGCTTTATATCAAATGTGATCTTCTCAGAACATGTCTTCGTAATAACTGGAGGTCTTCCTTCAATCCTAAACATCCAACTCAAGCGAGCCAATTTAACTCAAATGGAAAAACACTCTACTACCGAGAAATGGAAATATACTATAACCCAAAAGAGACTGATGTCATAGATATCATCATTACAAAAGTAAACTTTAGATTCTACTTAGCACGTACAATGGCATAAAAGCATATAAAATTTGGTGCGGATTGTGATTTTTTGTGGTCAACAGTAAAAACTGCCAAAAGGAGCTAAATTGCATTACCTGGCCATATGATGAGGAAACCGGAAAGAGCAAACGTAGTTTACTTGTTTTTATAAAAGATTAGGTTACTGAGCAGTTAGATTTGACTCTTTGCATTACTACTGCAAACCATCCAAAAATGCAAGAAATATTAGATCCTCCTGAGTTTTTTATTACTTGACAAAATCTCTCCCCACCCTAACTAATAAAATTATTCATTCATCAGAATACCCAGATACTTGAAAGAAGAAACCTTTTCATGTATACAAACTTATTTAACATACCATGAATGTGACATAGATTTTGAGCTTTTGAGTTGCAAGAGTTGCTGGACTCAAACGGACACCTGCAGACACAAATTAGCTCATTAAATTTATTATAGGGAAACAAATTAACAATTTAATTATGATAGATAAAAAAAACAAAAAAAAACCTATAATTTCATAAGAAAAGGGAATTAGAAACTATAGTAGTGTTCACAAAGCAAAAATAAAACTCCTATAGCATCTTCCATAACATTAAGAAACTAATTGATCAACTATAAGCTATGTACTACTAGTGCAGAAATTAAGGAGAAGGATCATCATTGAAATAACAATATAATTTCATCAGAAAAGGGAAGTAGAAACTATAGTAGTGTTCACAAAGCAAAAATAAAACTCCTACAGCATCTTCCATAACATTAAGAAACTAATTGATCAACTATAAGCTATGTACTACTAGTGCAGAAATTAAGGAGAAGGATCATCATTGAAATAACAAGGAAACCTAACGATAGAAAGAGATGTGAACAATTACCCAGTAGTAATTTGAATCCTACCTTCTTACTTCAGAGAGCCTACCAATCAGAACAAATAAAATGGTCCCGCTGGCCTTTTGGGAAGCTTTATCAACCAGCTCACTTTAACTATTAGCAGAGCAAGAACAGATCAAAACTAACATAAGCTATTCCTATCACAAATCAACCCATCGAAACATGAACTACAACAACAATTTCCTTAAGCATCCAAAGCCTGCAACACACCAAATGCTGCACCACAGCTTGAATACACAAAAAATTATAAACTTGAGACCTAATTTCCCCTCTAAGTTTTTGGCACTAATTTATAATGTGCCATGAGTATCAACTGCAGCTCCTCAGAATTATCGGGATCATTAGAGTACACAACCCTAGAGTACTCCCTATCCCCAATTTTGGCATGAACATCTTCGAAAGAAGACAGAATACACAAAAACGAGTACAATTTACTGAATTGTATCATTCTCCTTCGCCCTCTTGGCATTTTCACACACCTCAAGCTCTTGAATCCAATCCCTAAACCAAATTCCCCTCAATTTCCACCAACATTGCTCCTTAACTTTCCACAAAATTCACCAACCAAACAAAAAAGTCACACCTACTTCTTCAAATCACAGAAAATTCCAACCATCCACGCATTCAATATGAACAACAACACAAAAATCAGTACCGAATCTACAACAACATAGCCACAATATGAACTCAAAAACTCACAACCTCAAATTCAAGCGAGGCTAATCAATCGGAGAGAGATTGAGAGCATAGTATAAGAGCTAAAGCAAAGCCTGAGGTGTGGAATATACGAATACCCTAGCTGCGAGAAGTACCTTACTTCGATTTCGGGGTTTGCAGAGATCTCTTTGCCACCTGAGCTGCTAAAAATGTTGACTGAGAGAAAGAGAAGAGAGAGAGTGTGTGTGAGATAGAGACCTTTATATGAATAGGAGAACGAAATTCGCGATGAGGAAGAAGAAGTTGTTGGTACAGATAGAGTCTCAAGCACCGAATCTCTGCAACAGCTCCCGTCGTCTTCATGATTGTCGTCGCCTTCCAGTTCGTCTCTAGGTCGCTTTCCAGTCGGAGATGGAGGTCCAGTGGTCACCTGCGACTAGGCTCCAGCTAGAGAAAGATAAGTGCAAAAACACATCAACTTCGGAGACGGCGAGGAGTTCGATGCAAAGGCGGAGAGCAGTGGAGGGGAGTAGCGTAGGGAGGATTCTCTCGATCTAGTTTTGATATTGAAACACAAATTGGGTATATTAAATACTAAGGGTAAAATGGGAAACGAAAATATCACAAACTGACCTTTTTTAACATTACTTCATTATTAATAAGGACTAAATTAATATTACTAACAATTCATGATGGACCTTTTTATCAAGTGGGAAACTAGATGACTTTTTTATCATTTTACACTCTAATGTGACATTTTCCATCATTTCCCTAATTTTTTTTTTAATCAAATAATAGGATTTGCATTCACTAAAGCCAGAACGGCACGGATACATATCAGTCACTGCACAAAGGCAAGTAAGACGAGCGATATGCTAGCACCACTCACTATTACAGATCAATGCTCACTCATTCCAAGTGAGCCTATAAACTACACAAAGGTATAGTAAATAGGCTAAGTCACAAAACAAAACTTAAATTTGCTCCTAGAAGCACATAGAGTGTTCCTAATGCAAGGAACTTTATTGTAATTAGACAAACTAAAAACATAGAGACAGGCTGAGAGCAAAAACCTAGCCCATCAATTTTTGTCCCAAGGAGCTCCAAAAGCAGGCTCACCCAAAGCCCAACAGGCCGAGATTGGCCTAGACCAACTTCCATCTCCAAACCGTCCTCAGCCACCACCGTACCCACGCCCGCTCCGGCAGGATTCCTGCCATCACGACGCAAAACACCTCCACGGAACCCCACCACGACCCAGGGCATCACGATCCTACGCCGCCGCCGAAGTCGAAACAGTCACGACGCCACGACCTAACCCTCCACGGTCCAAAAGCAGCCGTTGAGGTCGAAACCGCCACGTCCAGCGCCCTCAATATCTGCAACGCCGTCGATCTGCATCAAGACCCGCCATAACTGCACCCATCCCAGAGATTTCCGTCGACCTGGAGCAAAAAACCACCTGCAAAAACTTTCGAGCAACACCCACACCCCGAGCCTTTGGAATGCTATCATCAAGTCCCGTCCGGCAGCAGATCACGCGTCATTGGTGAGGCCAACAGGCCCTCCCGAATGCCAGAGCCGCCGCCGGACGAGAGCAAGCTCTTAGTTGAAGCCGCCGCCGTTGCCTCTAAGGGTTTCTTCGAGAGAGAGAGTTTTACTTTGGATTAGAGTATATTCCATCATTTCCCTAATAAAATAAGTTAACTGCAATTAACTTTTATCCAATTTTAATTACTCACAGAATAAATATGAGTGTGGATAATTATGTGAGCAGTTATTTCAAAGAATGTGAAGAAAACTGTTCTAAATTTTCTGTTTTTTATTTTTATTTTTTGTTGAACTTTTTATTTTATTTTATGAATTCACATTTTTGTCCTTCTCGATTAGGGCTATAAATAGGCTCGATACAGTTTGTGTTCTCCTCGTATTTGGCTTGATTTTAGCTCGTTAGACTCGTGTTCGTAAGATAAATGAGCTGAGATTGAGCTCAATATTAGGCTCGAAAAAAAAAACGAGCCGAGCTTGAACAAGGATATATTCAGCTTGTCTAGCTCATGAATAGCTCGGGTTTGTTAAAGCTCGACGTTTGTTAAAACTAGACTCATGAAAATTTAGAGAAGTTTTAAATACACACCCCTAATTACTTAATACACACTCCATACTTAATACACCACCAATTTAATTTCTCATTCTAATATTTTACTAAATACACAACCCAAAGTACCTAAAATACCCTTAATCTCAAAAATCATGAAATATCCTACTTTTTTACTATATTAAGGTTACTATTTAATATGATTAGTATATTATAGTATATTGACGTTTTATAAATGACCATATTGATTACCTGTGTTATAAGTTATTGAGAAATCCATAAAGATTTATTATTGTTCCCTTTAAATAGATGCATATAAATAGGTTTTGTGTTATTTGAGCTCTCATCCATCAAACACCATGTTAATCTAGTATAAAATTATGAGTTGAACATTCAACCAAAACTATACCAGTAATTTCTCCATCATGGCGGAACTAAAAAGTTGTCATTAAACTACAACAAAAAGTCTTTTTAGCGACCAAGTTTTTTGCGAGAAATTTATTTTCCTCAATAAATGTCACTTTTTACGAGGAATATGTTGATTCCTCACTAAATGTCATTAGGTTTTCTGCGAGAAACATAATTTCCTCACTATACACCACTTTCTACGACGAATATTTTAGTTCATCACTAAAGGTGACCATAATTTGGTCTCCTAAATCATCATGTTATTGGCGAGGAAATAGGAGACTTCAGTGAGGAATTTTTTCATCGCTAAAAAGACATTCAACGAGAAAATAATGATTTCGTCATTATTAGTTTGGCGGAAAATTATGTAAAACCCGCCAAGTTCGACGACAACAAAACCATGGTTTCCTCACTAACAGTCCGTGTTTTGCGAGGAACTATATCCTCATCAAAAGAAGCATTTAGCGAGGGAAATACACTTTCCTCGCTATTTGTTTGGCTGAAAATTATGTAAAACCCACCAAAGCTGGTAGCGACAAAACTATAGGTTCCTTGCTAAATGTCAATGTTCAGCGAGGAAACATTTGGTCGCCAGAAGATGTAGTTTGCGAGGAAATAATTAAGTCGTCGCTATAGTTTTGGTGGGAAGTTTTCTCGAACCAGCCAAATTGTATGACGACGGAAGTATGATTTCCTCGCTAAAAGATTACTTTTAATGATGAACGATTTTCTCGCTAAAAGCGGACTTTTAATGATGAATGATTTCCTTGCTAAAATAGAAATTTTAGAGTTGAATGATTTTCTCGCTATTTATACATTTAGTGAGAAATTGATAATTTCGACGTAATAGTTTTGGCAGAAGGTTTTTTGAACCTACCAAATTTAATAGTGATGAAATAAGTCTTCCTCGCTAAAGTTATTATTTTATCGAGGAAATAATTAAGTCACCGCTATAGTTTTGGTAGGAAGTTTTTTCGAACCTGCGAAATTATATGGTGACAAAAGTATGATTTCCTCGCTAAAAGTTCTTTTTTAGTGATAATTGATTTTCTTGCCTTTGATACATTTAGCGAGATATTAATAATTTCAACTCAATGGCTGTAAGTTTTTTTAACCGCCAAATTTAATAGCAGTGAAACCATGTCTTCTTCACTAATAAAGATATTATATAATTGAAGAAAGACATGTTCTTGCCGTTAGTACATTAGATGACCAACTAATTATTTTGTCGTCGTGTCATATATTAGATCCTATCGAGAGCGAGGTTAGGGTTTAGGGTTACTTTTCGGTCTCATATCCACATCTCAACCGTTCAGTTTTTAGGTACTAATGTATAGATCATCTCTACAAAATTTCAGCCAAATTGATGGTCGTTAAGGCATTGATAACTGCCTTAAAGCAAGTACGGTTCATGTTGGACATATTCAGTTCGTGCATTGGTTTAAGCGAGTTATATATATACACACCCCTTCTAGGCTGCGGACGTTCATTCCTAAGCTAAGGAACGGATTTCCAGTTTTGACACACTTTTCGATCACATTTTTACATCTTAACCGTTCAGTTTTTAGATATATATGAGTAGATCAGTTCTGCAAATTTTCAGCCAAATTGATGATCATTAAGGCATCCAAAACTGCAATTTACCATTATAAACACGAACGGTTCCGGTTCCACAGATTCGGTTCGTTCGTGTAAATTGCAGTTTTAGATGCCTTAACGATCATCAATTTGGCTGAAAATTTGTAGAGATGATCTATACATTAGGACCTAAAAACTGAATGGTTAAGATGTGAAAATATGATCGAAAAGTGGGTCAAATATGGAAATCCGTACATTTTGCTTAGGTACGGATATATGGCCCTTTCATTAAGGGATCCATTTTTTATCGCATTTCAACATCTTTACTGTTCAGTTTTTAGGTTCTAATATATAGATCACTTTTACAAATTTTCAGCTAAACTGATGTTCGTTAAGGTATCAAACTAGATTAAATCAATTGACGAACCGAATCTATCCAACTTGAACCGTTGATTTTTATAACTGTAAATCATAGTTATGAATGCCTTAATGATTATCAATTTGGCTAAAAATTTACAAAAGTGATCTACTCATATAGACATAAAAATTGAGCGGTTGAGATGTGAATATGTGATCAAAAAGTGGGTCTAATAAGCAATCCCTTAAAATGACCAAAAAAGGGGATCCCTCGCTAGAATGGCCCCCTGTGTGTGTGTGTGTGTGTGTGTGTGTTTGTGTAACTTATTATCCCTCCCTAATTCCTTCCCATTGATCTTGCGCTCACTTTGCATACATGACGTTTCCACTAAGGGACTCTTCTTTATGCACATTACTGTATTATACATGACTTACTATGTCATTCCAATTGAACTGCTCTAGTTTTATAACACTCTTTTAAGATGTAGAACTTCGAAGAAAAGTACTAAAGTAGACAATCGATCACACTATGTTCAATATTATCATCCTGATAATTCATAATAATTAATGACTAAATGGTACTCAATTTAACTTAAAATTTACAAAGATGATCTAGGAGTGATGTCTTAAGATTGAACTATTCAGATCATCAAATAAAATTTCCATAGAAAATCTCACACCAAACAGTAAATTATTGATAATATAATACCTTCTTCAAATTGAAAATCATTTAGTTAGCCATTATCATGACTTAAGCCATCAACCCCTAAACCCTAAACCATAAACCATAAACCACAAACCCTGAATTAAAGCGGGCTTTCAAAAACCTGAATAAAATTAAAAGCGAAACAATTAAAAGTTCTAAGCGCCAATCAAAACAAAAACGCGCCCGTTTGCAAAAGTGAAAAATCAAATAAAATGAGACACTACCAAAAAGCCCCAATTTCTCTCTCAAATCTCTCCCTCTCTCTCTCCCTCCCTCTCCCTTCTCTACTGCTCTCACTGTCGCCATCGTCTTTGGAAGCTTTGGGAATTGGATCCCCTAATTGAAAAGATGATCTGCCTACCTCCCATCGTGAATAGAGGCTCTGCACTGTCGGAAGGTCGACCCGCCATTAATTTTGGTGAGATCCAAGCACGGTAATTGTACAAGAAGTTCTAACTAGGTGGAGGTCCTAGCCCCTGATGGGTATCCTTCCCACTTCTTCAAAAGTGCTTGGACCCTTTAGAATTTGGGTCGTGCAATCAAATTAGGGCTTGAATTCTATACTCTGCTTGCTGTGAATTTCGTACTTTAGGGTCTTGGGACAAGGTAAATTCTAATAATTCACCTTCCTCTCATCAATTTCTTCTGGGTAAATTAGGGTTTTGTTTTGACGAGACTCTGTAGAAATTAACCTACAACGGATTACTCCGAATTTTAGATCAGTCAAGATCTGGCGAAATTTGTTTCATAGGTTTTCTTTTCCCCCAATTCGAATTGAATTGTTAATTGATGATGGTTCTATTTTGATTTTGTTCTAGTGAGTGCGAGTCAAAGACCAGGAGCTTTTGAGATCAGGTCAATCCAAGGAACATATAGACAAGGATGGAGCTAATCTAGAACGAGTCATGCAAGAGCTTTCTTCAATTGGTCTAATGCCGGAGGTCGCGGTGGTGTTGTCCCAATAGTGCAGGTTGTTATTTCTTGAGTGGAGGAACTTTACATACATATTTCGTTTATGCCTTATACTTTTCTTCTGAGCCAATCTCCTATGTCTTTAAATAGATTAGTGCTCTTAAAGGGAATAATATAGACAACCTTTTCGAAACTGTAATGCTAGTTGCAGAGGTAAGTCAAATGCGTAATGATGTTGAAGCATTAGCTTTGATATGCTTATTGCAAAATAGATGTGCAATCCTAATGTCATCATAATAGTTTGTATTGGTTTGCCTGAGCAGTTCGTTTGGAACCTAGAACCGGTAAGAAACCATTCTTTCAAACCTAAAATTGCTGAGCATCGCACCGCTACATCGATTTATGATTTAAATATACCACCGATTCATGAACAATGTGAGGAAACTGCAAAGCTTTGTTACTCTTATTATTCTTTAGGCATGATTGTCTCTTGGTTTCTTTTGTCTTTAGCTTCCATTCATAAACAAAGGTACAACACACCATATTTGATAATTATGTTTTAATTGCATATGAGATTTTGTCTTCATGTATATTTATCACTTCATGTATATTGATCAGTTTTCCACCACCAAACAAAAGACATAAACTTATCACTTTGGCATGGCCTCTGTTTGGTCTTCTTGTATTATTGAACCACCATTTTGCATTATCAAACCACCGCCTTATGATCAAAGTGATCGAGAGGGAAGATAAAAGCTTAATTAAACTTATTATTCTTCAAAGCACCTGGACATTGTTTCTTGGTCTTTGTTGTCTAACTCGTATTCAAAGCAAGCTTGCAGCACATTTTGACAATCATAGTTCAAATATATATGTTTTAAATCTCTGTCCTTATGTGCAGGTCTTGAACATTCCTCCACCCCCAAGTTTAACGTGGCTACTTGAAAGGTGATTTTGCTGCCATGTATGTTTTAAGATTGACTTGCCAAAGTTCAATTTTTTTTTTCTTTCTTTTATTCATGCGCTGTACAGTACCACAATTTGAACAGAGAATAGAAAAGCCAAAAGACTTTCATCATTGATCTTCTTGCTGCTTACTTTAATTTTGGGGAAAATCAAAACACGAGACCAATTATAGACTTGCAGATGCTTTAGTTTCTTTGCTTTGATTATAATGTTGCCTTGCAGACACCATACAAGCCGTGATTGGTTAAGTTGTGGCCTTAATGACTAAGGTAATTCTCAGAGTCTCTCCCTGTATGTTTCTTGTGCACCACTGTATGTTTCTTGTAATATTCTATGAATCTACTGATGTGGTTTTAGTAAGTGCACCATACTTGAACTTTGATTAGGAGTAAGTATGGTAATATTCCATAAATCCCCAATCTCTAAAATTATATTCATTTTCGTGGAATGTTGTTTTCCAATATCCTGGTCATTGAACTCTTGTGAAGGTTGAGGGTTCCAGCAGTCCTTATCATTTAAAATACATGTGACTTCGATGATAAGAATCCTCTTGGTGAAATTGTGAATTTTGTGTATTGTCATTTACTCATATCAATTTGGCTGCAATCGTTATTTTTTATTTCTATGTTTTTAGCATGTGTGTAAATGATTGACTTGTTTGTTATGTTATTTAAAGCACTTCACACTGATTGTAGGAACAGGAATCACATACTAGGATATGATTTATTGCTTGTAGTCTTGTAGATAAGAGGAGCTCGCACTGAAGGAGCTCATTATTTGACAACAGTGGAGCTCGTGAGTCTCAGTGAGCAGCAGCTTGTGGACTATGATCATGAGGAAGTGAGAGGCTTGTCTTGTTAAGCTTTCATGAACAAGAGCTAAAGCTGCTAGTATATGCTTTTGCCTTTGAAATATAGGTTTGGATCTTTTCCTTCAAGTCTGAATATTTCCTCGCTATAGACTAAAATTTAATAACGACAAAAGATAATTTCTCTTTATAGACTTTAGTTCCTACACTGATGGAAAAAACAGTCCTCGTTGTTGATTATTTTTAGGGAGATAACTTTTTCTCGCTAAAAGTATATATATTACGATGAAACAAAATTTCCTCGCTGAAAACGGTTTAGAGTGAGGAAAAACTTCTTTGCCGAAAGCTATTTATAATGACAAAAATATTTTTGTCGCAAAAGCATTAGTTTAAATTTTTTATTATTTAAAACTTTTTTAATTACTAATTATTATCAGCGAGAAAATACATAATTTAGCGACGAAATCAAGTTTGTCAAAAAATATATTTAACGACTATTTTCTAATCCTTGAAATTTTTTAACGAGGTAAAATTATGAGTTTGGGTGAGGAAAAATATTGTCGCCAAAGATTAACAGCAAGAAAAAATAATTTTCTCGCAAAAAAGGTCTGGCGAGGAAATAGGTTTTTCGTCGTTGAAACTTTTCTTGACGAGCTTTCTCCGACGAATTGAAGACGAAAAAAATTTCCTCGCGGAAATACTATAGCGAGGAAATGTTGGTTTTCAACGAGGAACAAGTTCCTCGCTAATGAGGTTTTCTGTTGTAGTGATTAGAGGGGCCAAACAAATTAACAATTACAAAGTTTTTTCACCTGTGATGTTTTATATTAGAAAATAAATTGATTAATCATAACTCTTAGAACAAAAAAGAAAATTAACTAAAAAATGGGAGTAAAGCGATATGTTTTAAAAACATTTAATGTCATTGATTTTGAAATTCTAAATATTATGGTTTTAAACCTCATTTAATTACAATTTATTTAAGAAAAAAATTAAGTTAGATAGTTAGAAACTTTCTTGTATTAAATTGGGAGGCCATGTATATAAATTTGTTGTGTTTATCTAACTATTTATACATAAATAGAATAATATAAGGAAAATATGACTATTTTTTCTTCTTCTAATGCATAGATGTCTATTTTGGTCATTTAACCTACCTACAAAATCCAATTTGAAATATAAAATGATAGGGATGTGTATTAAGTGATTAGGGGTGTGTATTTAAAATTTCTCCAAATTTATAGTATAAATAAAAATATAATTTTTCTAATCTCAAATCTTTAATTCTTTTTATTACATTCCTTTTCAATTGGAAGATAATATGAGAATTTTGGTAAAATATATTACAATAAAGTCAAAAGGAATTTCTGTGATAGTTAGACATCAAATTTTGAATTATTATTTTAAATTTCTTTCTTCCTTTTTTAATTTTTAAATAATGAATCCAATTGAGCCTATTTAAGCTCGAGCTTGTCCAGTAAATCGAGCCGAGCCTAACTTGGGCTTAAGAAAAATATTCAAGCCGAGCCGAGCTCGAGCATGGAAAAAAAATTCAAGTTGTTTGAACCCAAAATAACATTTTTTCCTGACAAGGGGACTCGAAGAAATCCAGGCCAATATCGGTGGCTCAAGCTATATATTTCCTACATGTTCAAAATATATTATTTAGAGGCTAAATAAAGCATACTTAGAGGTCAAGCAATTTTGAAGCGAATCTGGATATTCACTGATTTATTATTAGTTATCAAATATTTGATAATTAATGGTG
Organism: Rosa multiflora; assembly: GCA_002564525.1. Classification (NCBI taxonomy): domain Eukaryota; kingdom Viridiplantae; phylum Streptophyta; class Magnoliopsida; order Rosales; family Rosaceae; genus Rosa; species Rosa multiflora. Next base: position 126,129 of record BDJD01001752.1, read on the forward strand.
ATCTATTTGCTTGATTACCAATCTTTTGCAAAGAGAGAATGTGGCAACGTACTTCTCTCCCCATAATTAAGGTCATTGGTTGATCAATTAAGGAAGTATCAAAGTGGGCCACCAGCTAAGCTTTCTCATGCAATTGGGATGGTTGGACGTGGGAAAGATAGGAAGCTTGATTGTGGTCAACAAGGTATTCATGAAATATATACAGTGGCTCATGCATGGTGCAATTAAGGACAAGTCTTCCATGCAATTAAGGTGGACGTGGAACATATGGAAGGAAGGATATAATTATCCTTGAATTGCAATAAACATATCCCCTATACATGATCTTATTATATATATATATATATATATATATATATATATATACAGATTCTATCCAGAGCGAGGCATCGCTTTGAAATTTCAGAGCGATGTTAGGGTTTAAGGTCACTTTTCGGTCGCATATCCACATCTCAACCGTTCAGTTTCTAGGTACTAATGTATAGATCATCTCTACAAAATTTCAGCCAAATTGATGGTCGTTAAGGCATTGATAACTGCCTTAAAGCTAGTACGGTTCAGGTTGGACAGATTCAGTTCGTCCATTGGTTTAAGCGAGTTAGATACCTTAAAGACCATCAATTTCGTTGAAATTTTGCAGAGATGATCTATACATTAGTACCTAAAAACTGAACGGTTGAGATGTGGATATGCGACCGAAAAGTGAATCTGTGCATATCCAAGAATCAGTCCTTGAGGTGATTACGTTGCCTAAGAGGAAGATTGAATCCAGGATTCCAAGAGGCAATTAATCTTGCCTATATCCTAGCCACGTACAGAGGCAAATCTGGTATCAAAACTATTAAGAGTTTTGATTTGATTCAAGGCCAATAACTGTGGCCTAAAATATATTATTTAATTCATATTTGGAAAGTGAATCTACGAGCAGCCTATATATAGAGGCTAAAGACGACACAGCAAAGGACCTCTCTCGAATCAATCAATCCCAGCGATTACAAAGCCTCCCCGAAGCAAACCTTCAACATTGTTGAAACCCGACGACCGTACTCTCAATCCTAGTCTCCTCGCGAGCCAACTGCCAGTACTACTGCCACAGATACTACCAGCGAAGCAAGGGTAACGCCCTCGCAACCCAGCGAAGCTAAAGATACGCTTTAGCAAACCCCGTGCTTTCTCAAGACTTCCCAGTGATTGCTCTGCTCAACCTACAACGTTGAGTATCGATTTTGGTGACCGAAGAGATCACACCCAAAGTCCTTATCCGTAAGGCAAAAGTCCTTTCCCGAAAGGCTAGAGAAGAACCCTGTGGCGAGGTTGGTGCTCTCCTCGTCCACAGCGCTTGAAGAAGAAGTCAGGTCAAGGGACTACCCCGACGACTGCACCCCACGGTGCTGGCACGCCTGCGCAATCCCACGCTCAAAAGAGACCGTTTGCACACCAACTGGTTTTGGAGCCAAACACAAGCTTTAGCCCGACTCAAGCTCGATAAAAAACAAATGAGCTGAACATAATCACCTTGGTATTCGCTCCGGCTCGGCTCATTTACACCCCTATTCTCGATTCTCAAATTTTTCCGTTTAAATATTTTTTAATATTTAAGGTGTTGAAGGAAAACCTAATTTGTGTTTAGCCCAAACTCTAGGTTACTTGACCTAGTGGTAATAGGATTTAATTAGAAGGATCTAGAATCCTAATCAATGTAGAATTACTTTCCTTGTATGATTGAGATTCTATGCATTGTAATCCTCTATATAAAGAGGCCCCTATTATCAATGAGAACACACAGCAAATTCCTCTCAAATTCAGTTTCTCTACAAGACGTTATCAACACGAGCCCTAACCCTAGCCCTAAAAACCAAAACTCTTCTCACCAAAACTACCGCAAGCTCCTAGCCCTTGCTAGCCATGCCGTACGCTGCCCCTGCATCCCTTGCTCACCCGTGTGCCGCCTACTGCCCCTGCAGCATTGCCGCACGCCGGCTGCCCCCTGCAGCACAGCAGCACGCTCGTTCCTGTGCAGATCAGGCTGCTTGCACACCCCGAAACATCTTGTTCGGGACCTCTGATCAAAATTCTTTCTTCATAAAAGTTGTTCATATATGTCTCTTCTATATGACCTCCAAATTTCAGACATATTTGAGGCTTTTTGAGACCTGTACACCATTCGAGGTGGGAGCTGTTCAGCACGCTCGTTCCTGTGCATATCAGTCAGTTTGCAAGCCCCGAAACGTCTAGTTCAGGACTTCAGATAAAAATTATTCCTTCATCAAAGTTATTCACCTATGTCTCTTCTATCTGACCTCCAAATTTAAGCCCAATCGGAGTGGTTTTGTGATCTTTACACCAATCGGAGTGGGAGCTATTCAGAAGCGAATTTGCTCCGAATTTCAACAAGTTTGATTCGCCTAGGACTGAAGCTTGTCTGCAATCCTACAATGAGGATCGAATATGCTCTGCAATCCTAGAACGAGGATCAAATACGCTTTGCAATCCTAAGAGGTATGGTTTACTAAAAGTTCCCGTTTTTGAAGTTTTTTTTTTCTTTATCGCTTCTTTTTCTCAGGGACTTGCAACCTCCCTTCTTCTACCCCCTTTCTTCATCATAGGGAAGACCTAATTAAGCCGAACTGTGGGGGTTCGTGCTCACTCAAAGCTTGGAGCTTGTAGAGTCCTCCAAACTTAGAGTTTGTTGAGAAGAAACGATCGACCACAAACATCATTGTTTCGATCTAATCCAACCCCTCTTGGAATCGAATTTCTTGGAAGCGACTACGCTAGGAAATTCCTAATTTCTTAGAAGCGACTACGCTCAGAAATTTTATTTGTTTTCGTGGTAGCTATTTTCGCTCCAAAACTAACCCTAATTTCTTGTTCTCTTTCAGGATGAGTAACCTGAACAAATTGGACTTTGCTCCATTGGGAACAACTGGCTCTGAATATCACAGGTGGGTTCGTGATGTCTGCCAGCATCTCAAGGCCGATGGAATCCTGGATACGATTCTCGAGCCTAACCAGGACGTG